>CM075291.1:2358934-2638142 GCA_037672795.1 Lagerstroemia speciosa
ATGATGCTTGCAAAGCTCTGAGTGCCAGGAACTTCAGAGTAAAAGAGTAAAGATCAAATCAACATTTAACACTTAATAATCTACTGCAATTTACACCTCAATATTTTCCTGGATAGTGTTAAAACTAACTTTACAAATAGACAACTATAAGGAAATAAGCCGTGATATCGGGGATGGGCAATAGATAAAATTCTGATAAGCTAATGCAACCACACCGATAATTTGATCTATACCTGGAAATGAGGGCTATTGAGGCACCGGGCAATCTGTCTGAACAGAGGAACCATGCATCGCTGAAACTCAGCAGCTTGCATTGCCTCCAGCATTTCCTCTAGCTCCCCAAGGAAGAGAAGTTTCTTCTGGCAATTTGTCACTGGCCAATATTTCAACAATCCTCTTATGACCGTGTCAGCCAACTTACAGTCTTTCTCAACAAACTGCGTAATGCAGTAGGAAAGCTGTTGATGATACATGGCTATAGGTGTTGGCTTATGCCAGGGAATGAGGGCTCGAACAAGGAATAACTTGTGCTCTTCCTTCATTGGAAGCGCAAAACCATTGATAATACTCCCGAGAATCTCAAGAAGCTCACCAATACCACTGTGCCTCCCCTTCTCGTATATGAACCGATAAAATTTGTTGTTGATCGCCTTTCTTATAAAAGGACGGTGCACCATGAACTTTCCATATATTCGATGGAGAATCGTCTTCAGATACTCTCGCTCTCTCGGGTCCTCGGAATCAAACAAGTCAAGCAGCTTCAACACGAATGAATGGTCAATATGCCTTTTCACAACCTTTGTATCCGTATCAGAGGAAACGACATATCTCAATAGCAGCTCATACACTAGCTGCAAATGGGGCCAGGAAGGCTCCATATACATATCCTCCTCTTCCGGGTCAGCATTTTCCTGACCTGTATTTTCGTGAGAAGCTGGAGGCAGGCACCGAAAAATGTTCACAGCAATCATCCGTATCATCTCCTCCTGGCAATTCTTGGTAATTTTTGCGGAACCTGACTGCATATATTCAACGAGCTCCATAAGGGTCTGCCGTTTTACCTCCTTCTCTCGAACTGACTCCACTGTATCAGTGAAATCGAACTGTAAACAGCAAATCCGCAGCTTCTGAAGGAACAGATTTTGTTGGTCTGCAACTGGCACGTTGCGAAAGGAGGGCAACAGCTCAATGTTGCCTGAAGGTGGTGCCAGAGCTGGAGCACCAGCCCCACCAGGATGGGTATTGAGCCCTGCAGCGCCCCGTGAAGCATGGTTCACGACCACATTAGAGGCCAACACCGAGCCTGAGTTCCTATTCTCGGGTTGACTATACCCATATAAGGAAGTGCTGTTGGCGTCGGGTTTCGAGGGCTTCCTGTTCCCTCCCTTTATGATCTTCTTCAACATCTCCAAAAACTGGAGCCCTTGCCCTAGGAAACCGCCAGCTAGGCTCCGGATAAGGGACAGCCGAGCTAGGGGATTCAATCAGACACAATAACCATTGGTCGTGAATTGAGGAAGCGCTAACCCTATGATCCAGCAATTATCCACATTTCGGCTCTCCGAATTCAAAAGTCACATGAAAACAATCGAAAGGAATACAAGAACAATTGTACCGTCGATGAATCGGAGAGGGGCGAGTTCATCAGAGTTGCATCGCCGCGGTTGAACCAGAAGAGGTTGCGGCGATCAACGACGAGACAGAAGAAACCGATACAGGCGATGGAGAGGACAGAACAGGAAAGGGAAGAGAGAGAGAGGATCGAGGTAACGAACAGAAGAGAGAGAAACAATGAGAGATGATGAGCGACTGTTCCAATTTTCTGTAAGATAAAGCCCGTTAGAAATTCTTTATCACCATTTTTAAAAATAAATTGATTTCAATCAAATTTAGACCAATAATATTATTCACAATTGAAAATAAAAATAATATTTTATTCATTCCTTTCCCTGAAAACTTTGGTTTAATTTCCCGCCCTTATTTGATATAATTAAACAATAATTTTAAAAAAATTGACGTACGGGAATTAACGGTAACAATATCACACCTCGCATTAACAGTAACCGGATTAGTACTGGTATCGGATTTTCGGAACGTTCCGAGATTGTTACTCATTCGTTGCTCGAATCGTAGCTCGTGACATCGAGCAGCTAAGGATAAGCACGGCGCACAAATATGAGTCGATCGAGTTGGCAGTTTATTACTACGATTGTTCGATGGACCGTTCATTTCTCCTCGGATCCACCGCGCTTGGGTCTTCAGTGAACTTCTTATAGACATCACCTCTGTAAAACTTCCATGTCCGAACGACAAGGACAAGTGACACAAGGCAGCCGAACAGCGTCGAAGCAGCGATCGCCACAAACGCCGTTCTATAGCACTGCCCTCCCAAGCACCTCAGCGCCTCCCCGGCCTTCCTCTTCAGCCCCCGAGCTTCCATCTGCCTCGTAGCTTCCCGGTCGTACAGCCGACCGGCCACCTTCACATTGAAGACGTACGACCCGACTGGGCTGGAGAGCGAGCCCACGTTGTACAGCGTCGAGTAGTGCCTGAGCCCGAAGATCTCCGATACGATCGTGCACACGAGCGGCACCTGCGCGCCTAGGCAGAACCCCATGATCATTGAGGTCAGGTAGAGCGATCCAGGGACTGCAGCAGCCGTGAGGATGTGCCCGGTGCAGGAGACGAGGATGACGGTGCTCAGCAGCAATGGCCGAGGGAATCTGAACTTTGTCAGCAGGACCTCAGAGGCGACCCGGCCGCCACCCGGCCGAGGTAGTTCCAGATGCTTATGAGCGAGATGAAGGTGGCGATGCTGCGGTCAGGGTACCCCATTGACTCGCCCAGCTGGCCCAGGTTGTCGATGGCAGCCAGGATCCCCCCAATCCCGCATGTCGTCGAGATGAATATAGTCACCATGTCGATGCTGAAGACGGCTTGCAGTATCGAGCTGTCCTCGCCCCTTGCAGGTGTCTCGAGAATGCTGGTTATGCAAGATATCGGGTTCGGACAGTTTGTGATGCCCAAGCCCAACCGACCTGCCTGGGACTCGAGGGTTAGCACTGGTAGCTCGGGTCGAGTCGGGTTTTCCTTTTCAGTCTCAAGCTTGGCGAGTTTGATTTCTTCGTTTATAGCAATACAGAGAGGAAGGACCAGTGACAGAGCAAGAACCATTGATGCGGTCCCAATGTACTCCAACCTAGTAAATCCTAGTTTACTCTGTACAATGATTATGGCCATGATGAATCCCGCTAGGGCGAGCGAAACGTAAAGGAATTTGTTGAAAACTTTGGCATCCTCCTTCCGCAGGGCGAACTTCATAATCCGAATCGCCGGGAGGAAGGCCAAGGACATGGAAACCGGGAGCCAGGCGACTAGCAGTATCAGGGCCGTCGAGTCATCGCCGTAGAGGGCGTGGTAGAGTTGTGTGATGATCGCTCCGCTGAGACCTATAAACCCCTTCAGGAGCCCGATCACGAGGCCTCGGTCAAGAGGGAAGTTCTTGACCGTGGTCACCAGGGCTGCAGTGTTTGGGAACGAGAGAGAGTTCGCGCCGATGCCCGTGTACAGGCACATCTGCCACACGCGAGGCTTCCCGATCCGGCCCGTGACGGAGAGCCAGATGAGGAGGTAGCTTGAGAGGTTCAGGGCCGCTCCGATGGATAGAACTGCCCACGGCGGCACAACCTCGTAGATGAGACCGGCCACCACACCTAGGTTGCCTCCCAGGTCCTTGAAGAAACCTATGAGATTGAGGGTGGACTGGTCGTAGCCCATGGATGTCTTTATCTGGTTAGAGTACAGACCGAACATGTAGGACGTGCCGTTCACCGACATGATCAGGATCGATGCAAAGACTGTGAACCACCGGCCCCAGAGCACCCGAGAAACACGGCTCCTGATGCCTCCCTGGCCACTCCCGCACGAAACACCGAGTCCAGGCATTGCCACAGTTCGTATTTCCCAGTACGGTACTGAGATCCACTTGACACTGACCTTATTACTCACCGAGGGGGTAAGAGAACCGTCGTGTCCGATCGGAGGAATCTTTGCTCGTCTGTTTCTTCTTGTTTCCGTTCCAGGGGAGCTATCGGACCAGAGTAGAATAACTGGGTCATCCCCCGTAGTCAAATGATGCAGACTTCTCCATCTCAGGACATGGCATCACACCAAAATTAATTAATCAAAGAGCGAAGAGTAAATCACATATTTGTACATATGTATTTGTCTTGTACGATCTGCCTAATTAGTTATACAGTCCTCAATCTTTTACATTAATCAAAGAGCGTACAGTGTTTTATAAGAAATTCGGGCGGCCATTTTGTCGGTCGATCTGATTTTTTTATTAAATAAATATATATATCAATATCTCGTGCCCGGATGAAGATCCAGCTCTACCATAACACTTTTGCTTGGAGCACAGCTGTTACTAACCCGGTCGACGTTATCGATGTTTGGTCTGAGAAGGGTGGATGAGAGACATGGTACATTGATAGGAACACCACTGACCACCTAGTTCACATAAGTTGCTAAGCCGGCCATTGAGAGATATTCATTCAGGCATTGAATAGCTTTGGAATGTCCGCGCTTCCACTTAAAACTCTAGCCCATGCCTCCTCAAAACGAAGAGGCCTAGAGTCTCCCAGTAGGGTTCATCCGCAAGCTAACCGAGATCGGGTTGTCGGTCAGGTTTAGCTAGTCACACTACAAGAACTGTGGAATTTTTCGTTCACAAAAATGTTAACGATAATTATGTTGCACAATGGACAAAATATGTACTCTGTCATCCAATTTTCTTCAATAATAAATCGGGCGCAAAAATCTTTCATACAAATATTATCGTCCAATTTGAGTCAACATTACTAACACTTTTCCGTCCAAATTGTGTCCATAAGAAATAGTGACGAAAGATGGACGATGGTCAGGTGAAACATGGATGAACTTATAGGCCTCTTCTCGTCCAACTTCCCTCACATTTTCATGCACTTTTCTTCCACCTGCCGTCCATAATTTTTTGGCATTTTTCTCCCATCTTCCATCCACTTTTCATCCATCCTTGTCTTCCAATTTCTTCGGATTTTAGTCCACTCTCTTTTCAAGTTCCTTCCCTTTTCCGTCCAACTTACTTCCCCTTTTCGCCCATTTATGTCTGTCTTGGGCGAAATAACTTATCTAATTTTCATGCCATTTTCATCGCATTTCATCCAACTCATCGTGTAAAGTTAGACGCAGTTTGAACGAAAAATTATATCGTCCACATTGGACGTAAGTTTGGTGACGGTAATTCCGATATTTCTTGTAGTGTCAAGGGAGAGGAAGATACGATCCAACTGCACAAAACAATTTTCCACTGATGAGAAGCTTACCACAATTCAGTCACCAACGAAATGGAATCCCAAAAGACCTCATTTGTGTCTTTCCTGTCTGTCTGTTCCTGTAATGTAACAGTTGAATCTACGTCCCACAGAAGCCGGCTTTGATCTCAATTTTGTCCCTTTCATTGCTATTAAGTTTGCCACAAGTGGACACTCCAAAGCTCAAATCTTTTCAGCTCCTATATATTTGCTAATCAATTAACACAAGATTTGGAGGAAGCTTTTGGAACTTAGGCCATGGAGGCAGCCAGGACGGAGGAAGAAGGCTCCGGCCTCACGCCACTTGTAAAGGGAGGCCATGACGTCGGCGAACAGATTGCCAAGGAGGATACGGCGATCACCATACTTGATCAGCAGCCATCTGTTGTCGGGCATAAGGCGATAATAGAGGAGCAACAGCTAGTTAGGCCGAAAACCAAACGGGTTGCAACTTTGGATGCGTTCAGAGGGCTCACCATAGTGGTGAGAATTTTCCTAAGCCTATGTATCCGGTTTGTTGATATAATGTGTTCAGTCAGGTCAGCAATTTCTGATACGCTGTGTAACGAGTCTCGAGTTTTGATTTGGGATGCAGCTTATGATACTTGTGGATGATGCCGGTGGAGCTTACTCGAAGATCGATCATTCGCCATGGAACGGATGCACTCTGGCTGATTTCGTCATGCCTTTCTTTCTATTCATTGTGGGAGTTGCAATTGCCCTTGCCCTTAAGGTAACTGAACAGGCCGACTCCCGAAGTTTCTCATTCTTCAGTCAGCAAATTGTTCCTACAGCAGTGGAAGGAAGACAAGCAAGACACAGCTGATAGATGATTATTCGGTTTTGGTGATGCAGAAAATCCCGAAGATGGGCGCCGCCATTAGGAAGATAGTGTTCAGAACACTGAAGCTTCTGTTCTGGGGAATCCTCTTGCAGGGTAAAGAGATTGTGCAGCTTGCACGAATTGGAGTTTGGATATTGTATCATACGACCGACTCTGTTTTACTTCCCTTTTAGTCCCCTCCCAACAAACGTGGCCAAATACCCAAAAATCTGCAGATTGAATGAGAAAGCAGCAAAAAGAAAACTTACTGCAAATGTTGTGCTTTCCTTCTTTCTGTGACAGGAGGATACTCTCATGCACCTAATGAGCTTGCTTACGGAGTTGACATGAAGCGTATTCGGTGGTGCGGTATCCTCCAGGTCCTCCTTCGACTCCATTGATGTATCATTCAATAAGCTGATGTCTCTTCTTTATCGAATTGTCATATTGTTTGCAGAGGATAGCTCTGGTGTATTTCGTGGTGGCTGTCGTTGAGACCATAACCACCAAGCGCAGGCCGACAAATTTGGAGCCGGGACATCTCTCTATTTTCACAGCATATCACTTGCAATGGTGATTAACCTCATTGCAAGCCATTCTAACTCAATCCACCTATCTTCATTCAGCACGAAAATAATGGCGGTTTTGTCTCACTGTATGATGTAGGATCACGGGTTTCATCGCCTTCGTCGTCTACATGGTCACCACGTTCACGCTGTATGTTCCTGATTGGAGTTTCACTGACCATAACAATGAGGATGGGCCAAAGCGGTACACGGTACGTATCATCAGAGACAGGAAATGAGCCAGCATCTGGGTTTGGTCTAGTCAAGCTTGGAGATTGGGTTCTTAACTCTCATCTCCTGTCCATTTTCTCTGGCCCGGGCGATTTTCACAGGTGATATGTGGAATGAGAGGGCACCTGGGACCAGCATGCAATGCAGTTGGTTACGTGGATCGGCAGGTCTGGGGCGTCAACCATCTGTATGTTTATCCGGTTTGGCAGCGATTGAAGGTTAGCTCGTTGAGAACACAGTAGAAACAGCTCAATCAAACTGTGGAAGACTGCTTCCAATTACTGTGGCAACCCTTTTTCATTTCTGAACAAAATGTGCAGGCTTGCACGCTCAGTGCCCCGAGCGCGGGTCCCTTTCGCGAGGATGCTCCGAGCTGGTGCCACGCCCCTTTTGAGCCTGAAGGGCTGCTGAGCTCGGTATCGGCCATTATCTCCGGAACCATAGGCATTCACTATGGACATGTCTTGATTCACTTCAAGGTGAGAAATCTCATCGGTTCGGGTTGAGTACGGGACTGAGACCATTTACCTACTACCCGTATCGCTAAATATCCGATCAGGGCCACTCCGAGCGGCTGAAGCAGTGGGTTTCCATGGGGACTTGCTTGCTGATTGTGGCCATCATTCTCCATTTTACTGATGGTGAGCTAAGACTCCTTGAATCTCCATCAAAGATCAAAGCCGGACCGCTGTGAATAAGTGAGATTAATGGTTAGCTTGCTAAAAATCATGATCTGAATCTGCCATTTGCCACCTGCCACAGCGATCCCCATCAACAAGCAGCTCTACAGCTTCAGTTATGTCTGCTTCACAGCAGGGGCCGCAGGCATTGTCTTCTCCGGTTTCTACATTCTGGTAATATCGAACCTTTCGACTTATACAAAAATTTAAGATCTTCCTACATTCTACATGTCTGGCCAACGTTCTTTTCCTTCTATTTGCGCCCTTTTTTTCCTTCTGATTCCGATTACCAGATAGATGTATGGGGATACCGGGCACCGTTCCTGTTCCTCGAGTGGATCGGGATGAACGCAATGCTAGTATTCGTGATGGCAGCTCAGGGCATCTTCCCAGCATTCATCAATGGATGGTATTACAAGAGTCCCAACAACACCCTTGTAAGTATTAACTAAAAAAAAAAGGACAACCTTAAGAGAAAATTCACCAGTTCAGTTCTGCAGGCGATTTCCCAGGAAAGTCGAATCTATAATCATGTCTACTGGTTCGTGTTTTGCGTGTACGATCAACAGGTATACTGGATCCAGAAGCACATCTTCAACGATGTCTGGCACTCTGAGAGACTCGGGACGCTCCTCTACGTGATATTCGCCGAGATCACATTCTGGGGAGTGGTCTCGGGGATCTTGCACAGGCTGGGGATATACTGGAAGCTTTGAGAAGCAAAATCAGGAGCAGGGCTGCAGAGCACCCTTATCAGCTTTGTTCTTCAGTTTCCCCGTGTATCGTTCTGTAATGTACTGTTCCGTCCAGTTCACGTGTACCTGAGGCCGAGGTTGACTTTCCGGAGCACAACAAAGTTTACAGTGTACTGTGTTTTGACCTTCTTACGCAGCGGGCTCATGTTATGAGATAATGGGCCTCGTTACTGGGCTTCTATTGGCCCAGCCTGACGAAGAGGGCCCAAAAAGCTCCCTAAGGGCCTAGGCCCACTTATACCAATCGCCAAGCACAGCGCATATCTAGGTGGTGAGTATTACTTGTCCACTGTGATCTGTAACATCTAATCAGAATTAATATAAAATGCCTGCATTTTTACTATGTCCATTAGACATGGACTCCCCTCCTTTCTCGTCCACCGTGCGGATCCAGCTCCTTCTGGTTTGGACATATAGAGGAAATCGGTCGTCGATTCATCCCTCAAAGTGATAGCTAGCTGGCGACAAAATTCAAATTTTTTAGGCCGATCTGGAAATGCATTGACCTGATGTGCCCTAACCAAAATAGAATTTTACCTTTGAATTCGCCTCTTATCCTATCTTTTGACGTGCACCGCCTCACATTTCGAGCGGAGCTAAATCTCTTTGTAAGTAAAATTCTCTCGATCACAAATTATCTCCATTCATAATTTTTAAAATTCAAATTTTATTTACTAAAAAGAGAAGTCAAATTCCTCAAACCGGTCTGTCGAACTTCCATACTTCCCCGACAGCGATTGAAAACAGAAGAGTCCGGGGAATGCATGTACCCTCCTTCCTACATCTCTCTCTCTCCCCCGCATTTATGAATGTGTTGGGTATCACTTTTGACCAAGAAAGAAACAAGAAGGAAGCCAGTCAAGGCACGGTTTCTCCCCGACTTCCTCGTCATTAATAATGCAGATCTTATCACTCTAACCCGCAGAAATTGTCATTACAGATGATATGATTAAATTTATTAATTCATAATTACTTCATACATCATTAAAGAGTTTCGTCGTATCTCTAAACCTAATAATTGATTGAGTTCATGAACGAATGTGAAAATCTCTTGGCTATTCCATGAGAAGACGACAGATCGATCTCTCCCCTAATGACATTGGTACAACTAATTAAGCACACGTGACCTTTACGCTAGGTTATGTCGTAACATCAATGGTAATTTCATGGGATTTATGCCACAGGTTCTCCCACCAGCATTATCATAATCCACCACACAGTGATGGGGTCCTATGTTGTCTGATCGATTATCCGTTACATTTAATATTCAATTAATTCAAAAAGTTTAATTGAGTCCAGGATAATGCGGATTATATCTTGCCCGGTGATGCGCGGGGGATTTTAGCATTAGCTAGATCCTACAGACGGGGCACAAGCGGGACATACAATCGGTTCTCTTACAAAATCGTGAATGGTCTCGTTGTGCGCCTATCGGCTTTGTCGAGACTAGTCGGACAGCAAGACATGCGATCATCATGCCCTCAGCAAGTTAAAAGAGACACACCCAATTAGGAAATGTGGCAGGCGAAATGCTTGGATTGGTCTGCAGGAAAACTGGGACCTGCCATCTCTATCGCATTAAAAAACCTAGTTTAAGTTTACGACTCTTAAAGGGCGACAGAGAGGGTTAGTCCACCATCGGGGGCAATAATTCTACGCAAACCAAACATTGTAGTTAATGAAGGGTTGAAAATTCTGAGGAAAGTTGGGTGAAAGATTGTTGGAAATCAAAAGGCTAATCTCCCAAGGAAGAAAATCAGCCACACAGTGGAAAAACCCTAACCCATGATGCATAATTAATACATGCTTCATGTAGATTTTTCCCACGAAGATTTCTCTCTCAGCAGCATTTTCGAGTTCACATCTCCATTTGATCCTCGATTAGCACATTTATCGGACATATAGTTCGGCAAAAGAGACGTGTATCGATTATGAGCCCGACCTACTCGATCTCAAGTCATCAAGAACGGTACCCGTTTATGCATGAGGCTGGTCCATCCTCTACATGCTGTTTAGCAATATACACGATCCTCATGAATCACGCAGAGTTTCCATTCTTCTTCGACCAACGGTTGACCATATCTGTCAGCAGCCCTAGCTATTTCAACCTAGACATGGCCCCTACAGATGAAATAATATGGATCGCTCTGTCGCAGTCTTTCTTACTTGCCTTTACTTGGATTCACGATTTGTCATGCCAGCCATCTGATCTTCGCCAAAGACCATCGAAGCCAAAGCTCTTAATCGAAACCGAATGGCTCGATCATGACATGATATGGATGTTCGATATATCATGTCAAGATGAAATTATTCTTTTTTTTAAATTATTTGCCGAGATATCCAAGCGCTTTCCGGATTAGATTAGCGGTAGTTGAGACACATCCTCCTCGGGGCACACGCAATAACCCACAAACAGTGTGATAGATAAGTCAGGTGAATCTGACGTGTTCGAGATCTATAAAATTTCAACCCGTGAGAAATATTTCTCTGGGGATTTAAACATAGGAAGACCTCCCAAAACCCCACCATCAGGATGCCCTTAGTGTGCCATCAGGATGCCCTTAGTGTGTCAAGATGAAATTATTCTTGATTGAGATATTATGTGACCTAATCTTTTATGGATCAGATCAAACCCATCTTGATTAATTTTCACTTATAGTGATGTTTACTGTGATTCATATATATGTGTATATGTATATATTATATATAATGTGCGTAAGTACTGCCAGCAAAACTGCATAATTTTCTAGAACAGAACAGAAGTCCCCCTTCAGATTAGAACCTACGTAGGACCGGCCAGGCCTACATATGGCGTGTGAGAAGGGGAGAGTTGCATATTATATCTTGGTCCGCAGGAACATTATTGTGTGTTCATTATTCAATCGATCAAACCGACCATAATATAGATCAAAGCTATCGGGTTCCTAGGCGGTGTCTCTAATTAACTTCTTGTCGAGCAGATCAAAATCGAGATGTCCTTGTCAGCCTGTTGATCGACGAGATAGTCCCTGTTCAGACATCGGGTTTGCCCTGGACATGGACTGCTTTCAATGGGATTCGAACACCTGGGCAACAAGATATTAGTTAAAGGTCGCTCTAATCTGTCAACTCGATCATATATCCTGTAACTACGTTCATGTCTACGGAGAAATAATTGAGTTATGTCCACCACAAAACTCAACGAGGACAGTGAAATTTTACTCATGGAGATCATGGTACCTATTATTATTAATTCAGACAATAAGACTTTGGATTCCCTTTTTCTTCTTAGATAGGATGCAATTTTACTCTCTCTGCCCTTATAACTATGCAATCGCAATTGCCTAGCAAACCCACTTATGATAATTATGTGGATTCGATACCAAAGTTTTCGGTTGATTATCGCCAATAAAATTTTTCATATTCCTTTATTTTCTATTTTTTCTTCCCATTTTAAGTCAATGATTCTAGTTTGTAAACTCACAATGATTAGCTAATTAAATGGATATGACAATTATATAACTAATATGAAAATTCATGATGTGGAAAGTTTGAATTCCCGAGAGCACGTGCTTTAGGGGGTGCGTAATAGAATTATGCGTTGATCCAATAACATCTCGTATCCATGTAATTTTTCTTCTATCTCCTTTCAAATTCACCAACCTCTTTAATCGAAAATAATAAATAAATACTACTACATGCATGATTGAATACTAGAGAACCTATGCCTTCTCCCGGCGCTTTGACCTGTCTTTCCCTCTATCCAGCTTAAACAATACAGCCCACTTAATCAGCTGCCATAGTACCCGACAAAGTCTCCTCTCCCGCTCTCTCTCTCTCTCTCTCTCTGTCTCTCTCTCTCTAAGAGATCAATTGCAGAGAAGCCCTAACCGAGAAGAGATCGATAGAGGAGGAGGAGAGACAGCGAGAGACATGGGAAGAGCTCCGTGCTGTGACAAGGCAAGTGTGAAGAAAGGTCCGTGGTCTCCCGAAGAAGATGCTGCGCTCAAGGACTACATCGAGAAACACGGAACTTGGGGCAACTGGATCACTCTCCCCCAGAAAGCCGGTAAGTACTTCTTGCACGTAATAATTAAGTATGTTGATTCCTTAATCATAATAATCGAGCACGTATTATGTACATATGGTGCTATCATCCATCAGTTCTGGACTTTGCTTTTGTATATGTATAATGTACTTGTCGGATTGAAGCAGGTCTAAGGAGGTGCGGGAAGAGCTGTCGTTTAAGGTGGCTCAACTACCTAAGACCTGATATCAAGCACGGAGATTTCACCGATTTTGAAGATAGAGTGATATGCGCGCTCTATGCGAGCATCGGGAGCAGGTTTAAGCTTACGAAACCCTCGGCTCTATTTGGTCTTTTTTCTTAACTCTAATCTTCCTCGATCGTCTTCAAACACGAATCCCAGTTAGGGTTTTGCAAAGATGTTCACCGTTGTATATCATTTAGGGGCCAGAGTTATTTTCCGGTCGATGATACGTTCGCCCTCAGAAAAGCTAGATCCAGCTAGCTAGGTTTCTAAGAATTTATTATCGATCTTCTCGGATCCGCAATGAGTCCGTCTACAAGTTAATCCATGTTGGCAGCTAAAATACGAGAAGTTCTCCGAAGACTTATTGATGTGTGCTGAACCTCCAGGTGGTCAGTAATAGCCGCTCACTTGCCCGGAAGGACCGACAACGACATCAAGAACTATTGGAATACCAAGCTGAAGAAGAAACTCATGGCCGTGCTCTCTCCTTCCCTGTCTCAAACTCGCCGCTCAACCCCAATCGCTCCGCACCCAGCCAGCGGCTTCTTCCAGTCACTGCTACCTCATCTTAGTTCCCACAATCAATATCACATTCCTCCACCACCGTTACCGCCATTACTGTCGCCTTCTTATTCCCTCTCACCGGATCTCCAGTCACCCTCGACCCTCGAGACCAACTTTGAGAATCCCGTGCAACATTGTCAGGTGAAAGAAGATGGAAATCCCATCGCCTATGGATCAGGTGGCAGCAGTGGCGAAACCAATTGCAGTTCATCCGAAGCAAGTTACACTTTCATCAATCAATCAGCCTCAAGTGACAACTATCCTTATCGAGGAATAGAAGAAAAGGAAAGCTTGGTGCCTGCGAGCGGTGGTGGTGCTGGCGGCGGCGGCGGATGGACTCGGGAGGTGGTCGCCAATAAAACGTGGGGAGACAATGCGGCCGTGGCGGATTACGGGTTTGATGAGGTCAAACAGCTCATAAGCCCTGAAAACAGTAGCTTTGGGTTTTTGTTTGATGAAAACAGGGTGGGAGAAAGCGTGTACTACTGATTGTGATGCTCATGACTTGGTGCTGAGTAAATTCAGGATTTCAAATCTCATATTGTCTTAGAGTAAAAATTCTTGCTTGGTCGAGAAATAAGATTCGATACAGATGATCGATCCGCCCGAAATTATTGGATCGTGGATACATGATTGCCTAGCTATGTATGTGTATATGTACTTCCATATATGGATATATAAATAAACAGTAATTCTGAATTTGCTATATGAAATTTGGATATCAGGTGATATGCACCGGAAAAAAATCTATATAGCAACCGCTTTGTTTAGGTTTTTAAAGAAGGGTTGAGGAACCAAGCATGCATATCAGTATGATTGATGCACGTCAGAAATGAACGAGGATCTTGAGATTTTTTATTCGACATTTAATTTGTTTTTAGATTTGAATTTCGGGGTAAAGTAAATATGTGGTGGCCGTCATCACTATATATATATATATATGTATGTATGTATGTATGAAAATTTTTATTTCTTTCTTGGCAAAGAGGCATTTTGTGCAATTATGGATATAAGAGAAATCGTAATTTTAATTGAAAATAAAAGCACGAGAGCCATGCATGCATGTATTAAATTCTGAAAAAAAAAAATTTCCGCGACCCATCTCCCATTTTCTAAATCCTATTTAATATGAAATTTCTTAATTAATTATAGATCAAGAGCGAAATCTATATACTAAATCCCATTTAATATATATATATATATATGTATATATTTAACTGTGTATGTTTTTGAATCTGATCAAACCCTAGCAAGGAACTTGGATGTTTCTGGGCAACAAACAGTACATGATTTTAAAATGACTGGTGACAATCTCAGTGTCTTTGTTAACAAACATGCTTTCGGGTAGATTCCAACACATAATTAATTTTAATTATCCATTTATCAAGAAAAAATAGTTAATTTATAATGATCCAATAAGGAAGAATCAAAAGGATTACTTTGATTAATCGCAGACAGTAGAATCAAAATTATTAAAATAATTATGATAATGGAATTTTGATAATTAATGATTACTTAATTTTCACGATCCGATTACTTCCTCCCCCGATCGGACTGTCAGAAGGAGCTTGCTTAATGATGCGATCTTATAATAAAAACAAAATTAATGTGATCTTTTCAATCGGCCAACCGGCAGTCTGTCTTGCATGCTTTATATGCGTCAAATAAAATAATTAATTAATAGAAATTTAAAACTAAATATGATCAGACCATTGATCCTGCCGTTCTAGGTCAACTTTCTCTTGATTGGCAAAAATGCAGAAGATATTATACAACAAGATTAAGCTTTCACAGGCACAGTTGTTTTGATTAGTACTTGTGGGCGGCGTGGTCTGATTAGAAAATTGCGTTGGTGACGGAAGCAGATGGAAATTTGTCGGATATGGATTTTCTTTTTAAATTTTCAAGAAAGTTCGATCATTTCAGTCTCGAACCGATCCACAATCGAGGGACTAAAATTCTCCCGGTCATGAATTCTCCACGCTCGCAACACCAAATCCGAGACTTCACACACATGAGATAAACGAAAACACACCGAAACGTCTCACCCAACTCGCACGTACCGAAAAAAGATCTTTCATTTAAATGCAACTATTCGACACTGTCATCCAGCAAGCAACCATTGAAGCCACGAGGGTCAGTCCAACGGAGCACCGGAGTCGGACCGGGGTCTGGTTTAATTAAGGTTAGCAGGTTCTTATCACTAGCATGCCCTTTCACGGCTCGAACAGATGCCGCAGCGCTCGGTTTCGTGTTTCTGGCCTCGTCGAGGCAGATTTCGCGACCGGCACTCGGTAAACTTATAATATCAAGACATACTAGACCATCGGTTCATTGCAGTACTGTTTTGTCTACGAGAAACATATTTTATGGTACCGCTTTGTCTCCTTAGTAAAAATATTTTTGTTCCTCAGAAAAACAAGGGTTGAAAGGTGTGTGCATTGACTTCATCCACCGATCTGTTTTCTTCCCGAGGATGATTAGATTAATGAGGTGTTCCAGCTACACAGCCTTGTTGCAGAAAAAGGGGAAAAGAAAAGGGAATTTGTAGGAATGTACTATAAAATGGAAATTTTATCCCCTAGCATCCTACATGATCCAATCTGGATTAGTTACGCTAGTCAAATTTTCAAGTATCAGGTAATGCGCCATGGGAGTGAGAAAAAAATCTTAATCAACACACACCCGATGATGATGTGGAGATGAAAAATCGGTCACTTTCTTGAGATGAGATATTTTTTAATTATTTTTCATATTATGTGATGAGATATTTAAAAAAAAAAATTTACCCGTCAGGACGAAGTTGGCAAATGGCGTTGTCTTTTATCTTTATCCGGCATTGCCATTGCAAGCTGAACAGCTTTGTTTCAGACAAAAAATTGCTTCATCATCGGCAATGATTTCTTCACCGTTTCTGTTTCTTTTGACAAAACAAAAACGTGTGCTTCTTCACTTTCTTGCATCTAATGTGAACTTGCAAGACATCGGAGCTCGGCCAACCCACGTAGTACACCGAATCATATCAACAGTTAACGTGACCGAATGATACAACAATTTGGATTGTGAGCGCGGGCATGTACAGCATCTGGTATTTACAGATTGCATGGAAGATCGTTCAAAGAGTCATAAAATTTCCCCTATGCGAAGTCCCATTGCCAATAAACCTTCTCTACAATCCCTCCACCACTCCGAACAGCGAGATGGAGTGTTTCGGAGGCGGGTGGCACTCCCCAGAGCAACGGCACGGCGACCGTCATCGTTAGCTTTTCGTGTAAACCACCTTTGATGGCCTTCTCCGCAGCAACAACCTGAATGACAGAGGAGTACCAAAAACACAGCCTTCATATATGTGAAAGCCTAGAGCCATTTACATTCAATCCAAGGCAAAACTAAAAGGTCCAAAACCTGCTTGTCTTTTGATGAGTTTTCAAGAGATTTAGTTGATATGGACGTTTATACAGTAGAGTGTCGGGACACAAGCTTACCTCTCCACCATGCTCGAGCACAGTGTCTTCAACCACATCGCTCAGCATCTCAATAGAACGGCAGAATCCAAAGATGCAGAGTCTTCTGCCCATATCAAGTCCCTGGTATGACCAGTGCCCACAGAGATTAGATGGGCATTTTCAGGAGCTAAGTGATGGAATAACAAAAAGAGACTTACATTCGTTGCAGCAATATCGAAAAGTGCACCAAGGCAAAGTCCTTGACCAGGATCCATGTAATCACTCTCTTGAAATCGTTGAAATCTTTGGTAAGTCCTGGACTTGCCTTGGGACTGAAGAGAGAAGCAGAAATCAATCAGTAGCAAGCTAGTAGCTTCAAGAGTTTTCATGGAAAGATAGAACTAAAAGCACTGCGGATGTGCATATTAAATAAAGCAGCAGACCCTATATCAATCATTTAACTCGATTGACGGACCAGCTAAATATATGCCTGAAGACATAATCAGACAAGCAGCAAAGGGACATTAATCGTGTCCCTCGGCTCTTATAACATGAACAACACCGATCTCCCCAATCCTCCAAATTGTAACGTGGTAATCAAAATCTATTATAACTTAATTCAAAAATATCCAATAGTGGGCAGAATAGAAAAAAACGAAGCATACATCAGAAGAAGTAACACGCCGTGGAACCAACGAACCACCAATCTGGATGAGTCCATCAGAAGTGAACAAAGTGATTCTCTCCTCGGGAACCCATTGAATGTCTGAAGAATGAAACAAGAAACCTGGCTATCAAAATTGTTAAAACCCGGAAAAATGTTCCCGAGAGGAAATCAGAATATCTAAACAACAGTTCAGGAAAATAGTTCCAGCCTCAATCATTTATCTTATAATCCTGTTACGAAGCATGCTGATCAACGATGGAACGCAAGGCAAGATGTTAACAAGAACATGCCCAAAAACAGCTAATGTTTTCTAATTCAAGTTCCTGAAAAAGAATACTGCTATAAAATTCTAAATTCCTTTCAGGTATTCAGACAAGTGGCAAAAAGGCAATTTTCTCGCAAATGTCTTAAAAAGCAACAATCTTAACATACACACAACAAACAACCAGACATAATAAGACATATCAACCTCAATTTTGACACGATTGATCCAAAAGACATCATCAAAATTTTCATGAGGGCAGCAGCAGAACAATTGCAACAGGCTTTCTAACGACAAGAACAACCTCAGCATCCGATTAGAGAATTAGAAACCACCTCCGAATAATGTATTACGCGGACCAATATGAAGAAGGGCCAATTGTTGTCCCATCAAAAATTGCCTCTTTTAAGCAGAGAGAAGCGCAGAAGAGGGGAGCGAGGATTACCGGAATCTCGATCGGCCCAGGGGAAGAATCCGAAGGAATCGTCTCCGAGGAAGTTTCCGGGATCGGAAGAGGAGGCCCTCGCCGTGATGCGGAGGACGCGGCAGTGCTGGTGATGGCGGCCAAGAGGGAGCCTCCAGGGAAAAGTGGACTGCGATTCGTTGGAGCGCGAATGTGAAGCCAGGGACGGGACCGAGGAAGAGAAAGCGGCGGAGCAGAGAGCAGCGGAGGCCTCCGCCATTGACTCGGATACGGAGAGAATCGGAGGAAACGGAGGGAAGTCGGGACCGAGTCACAGAGAAGGCGGAGGGAGGAATCGGAGACAGGGGGACGTAAGATGGAGAGAGAAGGGGAAAAGCTCTGGCGCCACACGTTCCGCAGAAAAAATGTCAAGGAGTGCTTCCACGTGGCACTCCTTAAAAGAGTTAATAACGTAACAAACTTAAGTTACAAATCTATGGACCAAAGAGAGAGGACAAGCAATGCAACAAGTCCTCGATAACTGCAACTTCCTCTGCACTTATTACGAGAGCATGTTCATTGTCTTTTCTCTCCTCTCAGCAGAAAATCTTGTATATAATTGTGCGTACGAGCGCACTTTCACAAGTTAATTAAATTAAATTTTTTTATAATTTACTAAAATTTTTTAAAATATTTAATTTTTATTAGTTCGTCATACTACATCAACACTGATACGTAATAAATACTCTCCTCTTTTGGGAATGCCTTGATGCATCTCCACGAACATTTCTACCTGCTCTTCCATGGGAGCATGGTTTTTAAAAAACGGCCCGTCGCAGCCGTCGCGGCTGTTATGTAATGATATCGGAGCATTCCGATATCGTTACTGGCCGATATCGCGGTCGGAAAGAAAAATGCTGGCCGTCACGGTGTTACGCAACCCGCAACCATGATTTAAATCCATGCATGGAAGTGCGTGCCTGCTAGTTCTGTCTGTTCCTCTCTGTCACTTCCACTTCCCATAATCCGCCTCCACATTGTCATCATCTTCCGCCTCTGCTTCTGCTGCTTGTTGAGGTCCACGCCGCCATGTCCGTGAAGTCATTCGACTCCGCCGCGCAGACCTATCGCTCTCTCCGACCGGCTCTCGAGTTCCCCTCCGAGCCCCACCTCTCCCTCACCTCCTTCCTCTTTCGCCACGCCTCCACCCATCCCCACCGCCACGCCCTCGCCGACGCCGACTCCGGCGAGGCCTTCACCTTCGCCCAGCTGCAGGCCCATATCTGCACCTTCTCCAAAGTCCTCCTCGGCCGGTTCCTCATCTCCAAGAACGACGTCGTCCTCATCCTCTCCACGAACTCCGCCCACTTCGCCATCTGCTTCCTCTCCGTCGCCTCCCTCGGCGCCGTCGCCTCGACCTCTAATCCCGCGTACACCTCCGCCGAGCTGTCGAAGCAGGTCAATGATTGCAAGCCCAAGCTCGTGATTACGTCCCCCGAACTCCTCGACAAGGTCGACGAATTCGGGCTGCCGACAATTCTGTTCGGTTTCCCGGACTCTGCCCAGTCCTCGAAGCCGAAGGTGCTTGAACGTTAAATTGCAGGATAAGCTCAGTCTTCATCTATTCAAGAAGTTCTTGAGACTTAATTTTCACCACCAATACGATGCAAGTTTCTCTAACAGTTGGCTCAATGATAGGTTTGGAACTACTTCGACCTCATCCGAGCAGAAGTCCCAAGACCGGAACTTCCGCCGGTGATGGTCACACAGGACGATGTAGCGGCACTGCTGTACTCCTCAGGGACCACAGGGACGAGCAAAGGGGCGATCTTGACCCACAGGAACTTCATCTCGACCTCTCTGATGGTGACTTCCGATCAGGACCGATACAATGAGTCACAGAACGTCTTCCTGTGTTTCCTGCCGATGTTCCACATAATGGGCCTGTCCGTGATTCTGTACTCGCAGCTCAGGAGAGGGAACACTGTGGTGCTGCTGAAGAAGTTCGAGCTCGAGACCGTGCTGGGGTGCATAGAGAAGTACAGGGTGACCCACTTGTATGTCGCCCCTCCGGTGATGGTTGCTTTCGCAAAGCGGTTGAGTCTGGTGAAGAAGTATGATCTGTCCTCCCTGAAGCAGATTGGCTCCGGGGCAGCTCCTCTCGGCAAGGACGTAATGGAGGAGTGTGCTAAGATTTTCCCCGATGCTAAAATCTTCCAGGTGCTTGAACTTCATATAGCTCAGGAGTCCGAACTCTGAATTTGTTCTAATCTGCCTCTTCAGTAGTCTTTAGGATGAACACTAGTCTAACATCGAGCAATGCTACTGTAAATCATGGAATCGGGGAAGGATCTTTTGGCTTGTCCTTTGTCACGGTGATTAGAGTTGACTTGTAGTTTTGATTCAAAGGAAGTTTAATGCTGACAGGGATATGGTATGACCGAAACTTGTGGAATTATATCGATAGAGAACACGATGGAGGAGCCCCCGCTTTCGGGTTCAACAGGAACACTTGTTCCGGGTGTTGAATCCAAGATTATCAGCATTGAGACAATGAAGCCTCTTCCGCCGAATCAGTTGGGAGAAATTTGGCTTCGAGGACCGAATGTGATGCGGGGTATGTATATGTTTTCCACGACACTGCTGTTTTACAATGTAAAAACTTGAGAGACTGTGTGTCTGAAAGTTGAAGAATACTTTAAGATCTAATTTGTAAGAGAGCTGTTCTCAGGTTATCTCAACAATGTCGAGGCAACAAAGCTCACGATAGACGAACAGGGTTGGCTGCACACTGGGGATCTCGGGTACTTCAATGATGAGGGACAACTATTTGTCGTCGATCGTCTAAAAGACCTGATCAAGTGCTACGGTTTTCAGGTAAAAGGCATAGCATTGCCCCATGATTTGAAAACCAGCAGCCCTTTTGTTCCTATCAAATCTCATCATGCTTATTCATTCATTCAAAGGGTCCTATGTTATAGATCTGGCTCTTGGTTTGCTAGGTGGCACCGGCAGAACTCGAAGCCCTGTTGCTTTCGCATCCTGAAATACTAGATGCCGTCGTCATTCCGTAAGTACATTATTTCAGCATTTCTTGCTCTACAAGCAAAGTCACGAGCTATGTTTCTGTTTATGCCCACACGATGGAATGCTGTGCAGGTTTCCAGATGATAAAGCCGGTGAAGTCCCAATAGCTTTCGTTGTTCGATCACCCAATAGCTCTCTCGACGAAACCGATGTCCATGAGTTCATTGCAAAGCAGGTGAATCCTTCGAAGAAAAGTATTTGTGACAGCCAGCGGTACAGTTGAGTGATACAGGTTCTTGTACTGTGAACAGGTTGCACCCTTCAAAAGATTGCGCAGGGTGGATTTCATAGCCAGTGTCCCGAAGACGGCAGCGGGGAAGATACTGAGGAGAGAGCTCAAGGAGAGGGCTCTGTCCAAGATGTAGAACGGGGTTGCAATTGGAGAATCTCTCATGCTGATGGCACTAATACTAGTCGGGAAAATTAAGGTGGATACAGCATGTATTATGTTCAATAGATGTTGGGCAGTGGTCCAATCTTGCCTATCGTGCGACTGACAAAATTAAGAGGACTGAAACTATGAGCTCAGTGTCTGCAATGAACATGGCAAGCATGAAAAAAAACCGCAGTCCAGACAACGAATTCCTGAATCTCATCATGATCCTACCGGATGCATTTCTTTTCCTCTTGTTTCCCATATGCAAAACGATCCAGACAATGAGAAGTTGAACTCGTAATCCTAAGCACGAATTTCCTCTTGTAATTAATTGTAGACCCTTAGTTTCTGTATCCCAGGTACATAAGCCACATCCCCATATATCTGATAGACATGTCGACCAACAGAGAACAGAAAGCTAAATCTTTAGGTAGCGAAAATTGCCAGGAAAAAGGCAGCTTCGGAAAACTGTGATGGAGAAATTACAAACTAAACAAGTTTGATTATCAGTTGAAACCTCTCATAAAATCTAATGTGGCATCCAGCGAAGGTCAGAAAGGGAATCGTCAATAAATAGGACTGTCAGTCATACTCAGCCATGTAAAAAGAGCAGAATCTTTGATCCCTCCACAAGAGGGAAAATCATGTATAGAATCAATAACAAGCCTGGGTGGCCAATTACCCTTAAGCATTGTTCCGCAGAAAAGCAAGGAACCAGCATGAGAAAACTGTAGACCCCAAATCTGGACAGTCAGTTTTCGTGCTTGACTCGAGCCTTCAGTATTCCAGGAATGGGAGGAGAGGTTGGACATCTAACAGGCGTGTTCAACATCGAAGCATTAGGAGCCGGAATCTGTGTTTGGTGTGTAGCGAGTACGCATTCCTGAACGCCATCGATCGACAAGCTGCGAGTACCATTTCCAGCATCGGGCCTTTGAGACAACTTCATCTCTTTGAGAATGTAATTGTCGTCATGGAGCTCGAATGGAGTGCTGCAACAAAGATTTGTCCCATAGGATAGTGAGATGTTTCAAAATTTTTATATGTGCTTCAAGTAACATGTAAAAGAATATTTGGGATGGAACAACAGGGGCCTCCACACAAAAAAAATTTCAAAAGAAATTCAAATGTAGTCTTTTTGCTTTCTCTAATTTCTTTGGGGGCAAGAGAAGAGCTTGCTCTTTTTTTTTTTCTTTGGCCTTACCTGTTGAAGTCAAAGTGAACGAGCTGCATATCTTCCGAGATCTCCACCTCAACAGTTGCATGGGGCCGTGTCTAAGATTTGCCAATGTTGAAAAGATAAAAATTGAGTAGAAGTATGCAGGTCAGTCATAGAAGTCCACAAGCAACACAGAGGAAGAGGACTGCCTAGCGGTAAAAATTTGAAAGGTATCCACACCATTAAAATATCTGCCATGCTTAAGGAACAAAAATGGACAGCAAAGATCATTGCACTAGTCTACTACATAATTGTAATATCACACAGAGAAGTCAAATTAGACAAGGAACCAAACTTTATCAATCAAATAAAAAACCCAAGCACGCAAATCTTTCTAAATTTCAAGAATCTCAAGTTCACAATTGATAACACTTTGCCGATGCTCCGCAGTTCATAAAGTGAGAGTACTAGTGATGCATTCACCTGGACTAGAATAAAAGGTAAAGCAATTCCCCCAGTTGGAGCATTTCCGGAGCCATATAGTTGCTCATTTCTTTGTATAAGGTTCTGCAGACCTATGAACTTCATTTTTAGAAACAGCAGAACAGAACCAAATCAGTTAATTGGGAAAAATAAATGAGAACAATTCTTCAAACATTAAGAAAAATAAATTCTTACTTGTTCCTCCAGTTCACGCAGATATGCAGCTTTCTTTTCAATCCTGCTTCTCAGTCCACTACGCTCTGTCTGAAGTGAGGATAGTGAAAAGGTTGAGACTTCGCAAAAACTTAACACTATAAAGAAAGTTATTTCTAGCCAAACTGACACCTTCAATTCTTCAATATCATTTATGCTGGTATGGGGAAGGCCCTTCCATTGTATCTCCTTTTTATCCTTTGATATGATGTCCATCGCCATAAGAACATTAAGGGCATCATATACTCTTCGTCTGATGTTCTTTTCATCGTATTGTTGCTGTCACCAGAGAGAACGAACAAGAAACGAGTCACTATGGCTCCATCTGTCTGGTTTCAGGATCGAATGCAATAGTCCATGAAATAGAAGAAACCTGATCGGGGGACTCAGTGCTAGTGCTAGGTTCAGCAAACTCAGCAACAAGCTCATCGGCAACCTGGAAGTAGCACAAATTCTCAGATATAGCATAATTTTTTTTCCCTATTATAGGCACCGGTGGCTTCTACTGCAGATACATGACTTAAAATGCAGCATGGAACTTAATTCACTAAAGAAGATGCAACTCTACAACTATAAAGAAGCCACATTAATTGAAAAGGCATAAATAGGGTGCCAAAAATGATGTTTACAAGAATAGTATGCCACACATCCCATGATAAACAATCATCACATGTCAAGGAGAACTTGCAAAAAAGTCTTGATTTATCGGAATTGTTTTAAGTGGGTATCTTTCAGCAATAAACCAAAAAGAAAAGCTACAAATCAAGAAATCACCTAACCTCATTGTAAGTTGTTCTCCCCTTGCTTTCCACTTTCTCGCACACTGAATAAGATCAAAATAAGGATAAATGCAGTATTAGTAAAAAAAGTGCTGCAAAACGATGCATTGGAAAAGTAATATGAATGACTAATCTCCAACTTTAGTTGTTTAAAGTTTCAGAGCATATCATATTGAATGCGAAGACTACGCATGCTCTGGGTAAGTAATACGACTGACATTAGTAAATAACTTTTTCAGAGAGTGTATCATATTGAATACTAAGCCATACGCCATCGTGCACATTGAATTTGTGGTATAAATCCACAGTAAAAGAAAGTGCTACAATTCACCTTATTAAGCACAATGAAGATATATGATAGTAAGAAATATGGGGAAGAAAGATGCATTCACCACCTTTCATGCTAAACTGGCGGAGTCCTCTTCCACCCTTATCACCTCCAACTGCTCTCTGTGCCCTCCTTTTCTTTTTACTTCTGTTTGGAAGTTCAGAATGAGTACACGTATAACAGTAAGCAAAAACTGCAGTGCTGATCTCATGGAAATGAACTGACAGCTAACAAATTTCGTAGCTTAGACATAGCAAAGAGCAATGCTAATTTCAATTAACAAAGAGCAATTATGGAGGTACTTTAATGATGGAAGCAAAGGCCAGATGCAACTACATAAACTGGTAGTACAACAATTTTAAGAATCCAAATTGTAGAATTTTTAGAACGGAATTTGCTGAACGGTCCAAAATGCTGAACGATAATGGCCTCTTCTTTTCATGCATTACTGGCTGTTTATATGAAATTTCACAGATAGGCCATATTCTTGCAATCAGAAGCATGCTCTGACTACGCCTGATGGAAAACATTGGTTCGATTTGCCAGCAGAGCCTCTGAAGAATTGGCGGCGAACAGCTATCAGGCAGAAACCATTTAGCTTTCACTGGCAGCCAGCATCTCAATTTGGCAAGACATAGTTAGCTCAAAAATATAACTTTTACTCGGAAGATTACGGATGATTATGAGGTCAGAATAAGCCGCAAAACCAAAATAAGAAAAGAAGGAAGAACTAACCCAACATCTCCCGGCGACCCAGCCTCATCTCCGCGGATATCGAGGTGGTTCAGTCGGAGGAAAGTGCTGTCGCTGGGAGGCGTAGTGGCCACTTGCCCCAGCTCACAGCGGCTCGAGGGCGACCCTATGCTGCCGCTGGTCGAGACCGATTGCCCCGAGGCGGCGGGCCCCCACGACCTGGTAACTCCCCCTCCTCCACCACTGCCTCTAGGCATGGCGGTTACTAGGTTTTTGTCCCCATCACCGTTGCTCACACTACTCCCTCCTCCTCCGCCCCCAGTCACTACCATCTGCAAACCCTATAACTAACTACAGACCCCAAAACTGGAGCTTCAAGGAGACCCCAGTACCGTACGAGGTCCAAGAATTGTGGGCACTTGTTCGTTTTCTATCTGCAGATATATTTCGGCGAGTGAGGAAGGGATTACAGTGAAGCTGCTGGGTTCTCCTGAACCAGACTGGAAGATTCCATCACTCCATGTGATCCGAGGAAGAGAGGAACGCTAGGAGGGAGGAAGGAGTAGAGTGGGCGCGGGCATTCGACCGTCCTGGACAGAGTCACGGAGGAAGACGAGGGAAAGTGGGGAAACGAGGAATTGAACTTTTATCGGTCAATAGTCAACCTTCCTTAAAATTATTTTTGTTTATTACATTTTCCATTTAAAAAACAAATTTTTAAATGATTGTCCTGTGATTCAATGAAAAAGAACCAATTTCAGCAAGCTTAAATTATGATATATTTGTCAGGTGGCTCGTTTATCTGTGTATAACAATTCTACTGGGTCGTTTTCTCGCATTGACTTCTGTATTGTCTTGGTAAGTTGTTCTTTGGGAAATATTAACAACCAGCACAAAGAAACTGCTATGTCTTTGAAATGTTGCTTGAATCTCATTCTCCCGAAGCATTTCATCTGCAATAAGCGGAAACGGTCGGGAGAAGAGATGCGAGGAATCCTGCCATTCACTTGGCCTAATGGGGGCACAGTGAACTTGCAGTTAAGGTGATGAAGCTCCGAGGTAAGGATAAAGCTATCCTAAGTCGGTGGACAAGAATGAACATCTGGGCAATTGCCGCCCTCTCTGTCACGGAAATAGACCGTTATTGCAAGTTAGCAAAAAAATAAAAATAAACATAAAAAAGGGACTTTGTTCATGATGAGAGAACCTCGTTTCCTCGTGAACCGACTTCCCTGTCATTGGACCTTCCTGTCTTTCTTTCTTCCATTCATGACAGTCTAATGAAAGAGAGGAGGAATATTGGACAACGATGCTCAATCACATGGTGGCATGCTTCCCCATCACGCAAAGGTTAAAGAGCAGATAGGAAAAAAAGGACATCTTGGCATGCCAAGAACTGGAAGCTTGTAATTCAACTCATCCATGGACCGCATAATTGCACAGTAGTGGAAAGCTCATGCCTCAACTGAGGCTAGGATCTGCAACATAAAGACAACAGACTATTGCTAGGGTCCAATGCAAGTGATCAATTCACTGGATATATACGAGTAGACTTGGAAGCTTCCCTTGAAAAGTGACCACAATAAAGACATTCCTAATCATACTGCATGCTCTTGGCTAAAAAAAGGAGGAAGAATCAAAGCGCATGCTTAAGTTGTTATGAAGTGGTTGGTTACATGGGGCCTTACCTAAAAGCAATCACCCCTTGGTTTTCATCATCAATAGAAGCTTCTTTTTAAACTGAAAGCAAATTGCTATGTAGCCTGGTTTTATTTACCACTGTAAGGAAGAGATTAAAAGGGGATCGAGACAAAAAGTGGATTTTGATCTTCACAGTGACTTTCATCTATTAAAGCAAATGTACAAATCTACCTGCATCCTCTTTGTTGGGTTATTGTTTTGGATGAGCAAACAAATTATCGAACTGAGGCCTATGAAAATCACCTAGAAGGCAAAAAAGACGAAACCGATTGAAACTATTCTTATTCTAAATCACCGACCTTAACCTCGGATTGTTCACTAGATGAGAGGGTTCCCACTAGCCATCCCCCTTTGCCACTCAGTGACTCCAACGAGTATCAGCCTATGGGCATTTATATGAGCTGCCTGCTTGGACACCCTTTCCGAAGACAAAGAAGGAGCCGATAGAATGTCATGAGTGTTAGTAAATCAGTCGCGCCAACCTCAGAAAATGAGGAAGAATATTCATTACCATTTCAGGGGCTTGCTCTCGAAGAACCGATCAACAGTTTGCCTTCCTCTCTAAGCTTCATGGCAACAGAAGCAGCGAAAGATAACCAGTCATCAATATTTGAACTAGATAGTGAATGTGCACACAACCAAGCTGCCGAAATTTTCTTGTGACTGAATGAATTTTTTGGCACCGAGTAGTATGTCAAAACTTCTTTGGGTCCTGTTCAGTGAGGAAAGAATAACCATTTAGCAGCTTCCAGTATTGCAACACAAATTTGGAGATGCTTTTCCTAGCAAATGAAACCATCCATAGCCAAGAATATACTTATCAAAATATATAAAACGTCTTAGATTCTGTAGAGCTTAAAAAAAAAAAAAACCATAAACCTGCTACTTTGGAAATCTTGAAATGTTGCTGTACAAGGAAGGAATTCCTGTACCGTGCAACTGGAGATCTTAAATCCGATGTCAGATGCACGTATCACAACTTTCTCGAAGAATGTAACAATTGAAGAAATAAGCTCCGTCTCAACCTAAATAACAGAGTAAAGTTCAAGTAAGCAATGCTAAAGTCTGAGAGAGACATGGAAGCACCTCAGGTAAGTATAGTTTGAAAACACTTACAGCAACTTCTGGCACCGCCAATAATATCCATATTCCACTGGTAATGCTCATGAAGCCGGCCCTAGTCATTCTCTCGCATCGCCAACACTGTCCTACAACAAACTATTTCAATTGTAGGGAGACCACTTTTTTGGACAGAAAAGAAAAATATGGAGCTGAAATACTGGAATCCTTATGTGGATACAAAAACAATTAGTAAACGTAGACAGAAATTGAAAGATTCACGCACAAAATAACATTTACAGCCACTGAGAAAGTTACCTCTCTGTATCAGGCATCAATGCAACACGCCTATTTCCCCAGTCTTCATATCAGTATAGCTGGGTCACATAAAAGTGCAATTCTAGTAAAGACTAAGCTAACTGTTCAGAATCGTTGGTTTGCGGTCAGCTCCTAAACTTTCTCTTGAAGTAATAAGTCAGCAAATTCATGGCTCACTCGAAGCAGCAGATGAGCAAGGTAGATGAGTTACCAATTCATAGCACAATCAGGAAATAACATTTCAATCCCAACTCATAAAACCGAATAGCTAAATCTTACGTAATTTGCAAAAGCCATTTCAAGTTAAAAAAGAAAATGCTAACTTGGTCTCTTATCTCCTCTCCAGCTTTCCTAATAAAAAGGGCCTCCGATTCAAGCACTGGAAAATCAACCCTCCTCTAAGAAACAATCATGAGACCTGAAAACAGCAATATACGAAAGAATAGCTCATGGTCAATGTAATTGTACAGTTCAATTACCCAAAAAAGGTCCCTTTTTTAATCCAATCTTTTGTTTTGAAGATTATCTAGCAAATGTTGTACCAACCAAGCTCTCCAATTAATGAACTAAGTTCTAGAGTCCTCCCATTTATCACATTGACGCCCAGTTAAATGTCAACTAGATCCTAGACAATGAGGAAAGAAAGAGAATTCATTTGAACATGGACAAAATCGGGACAAAAAACTCATTTTGGGAAATGAGTAGCGAATTAACTATAAAAAATAATTTCTTATACATGCATATAGGCCCTGACCTCTAGGAAATTGTGGAAAAGCCAGTTGCGCAAGCGGATTTCGTCTCGAGGGAAGTCTCTGGTTCCCTTGGGAGGGTTCACATCAATCTTCTGCAACACTTCATCGGCGACCGGAGGAAGGGCAAGAGCTCCAGCACAGCCGCCGCCGCTACCGTCGACCTGAGAATGTCCTGCTGCTGACAGGGAGGACTGGCATCGAAGGTAAGCAGAGAGCAGCGGCCGGAACTTGGGGCATCGAACTCTGCGGAAGAGGAACGGCAAGTTTTTATGGAATTGCGGTTTAGAGCGGGAAGTCAAGCAGGACTGAAGGTTGATCAGCGAACATGGCTTCGCCAGACGCCGGCATTGTGGCCGGAGGAACGTGAGTGAGGTGAGCGGGTGAGGACTGCGGAGGTTAGTTCAGTCCTTCCACTTCCCGCAAATAGTCGCCCATGTTACAGCCCAATGGCTTAGTCGAGCCCATATGAAATGACTGTCGGCCCAACTGCAGGTCCATGGGCTCTCTCCAAAGGCCCAAGTCTATGAGTAATATGGGCCCTAGGCCTTCTTGGAACTGGGCCCTGGGCCTCCTCGAAAATGGGCCCTAAGGCCCATGGACTCCCAATGAGATAGAGAGGAGAAGAAAGTTGAAATTTGATTTCCTTTTTATATTCTCAAGAATATCCTCATTTAATAATTACCAATTAAAAAACCGCCAATTTCTTTTCGTAAATTACCCTCTGATATTTTTCAGTTATATATTTTATTTTTATTTATTGGATAGACACTTCCATAAAATGATTACTGTTGTTGAAGAATTAATATTCAATTTAAAATTAAAGAGATTCTTATTTGAAAAAGAAAAATGATTTTTTTTTTTTATAATTGTACGAAGTGTGGGTCTACGTTACTTGAGTTTAACTTAATGATTCACTCATTAAACTTGAAACAGGTGATCTTAGGTTAGGAGAGTTGACAGAAATTTTTTAATAGATCTCGGCTAAACTGTAAATTAATCTCGGGGTCGCTTTAACTGGTCCGTGATATTGTACGAAGCAAAAAGAAAAATGTAAAGGAAGAAACTAGCGCCGCAGCGGCGGGAGCAAAAATTGCAGAAAATATAAATTTAAAATAATAAAGAAAATAACTTTTCTTTCCAAACAAGAAAGAAACTTGGCCCTCTATAAATTGTTCAGAAGAATCCTGCCTTTGCTTCTGCTTCAGATCATCTCTTCTTCCGCTTCGGAGAACTCGAAATTCGTCTTCCGAGCTTCAGTCGTCGGTTATTCAAGGAACAATGTCCAACCAAGCTGAATCCTCCGACTCGTAAGTCATAGATCTCTTCGTTTTCCCCTCCTCTCCCTGTTCGCATTATCCCCTTCCTGGATCCTTGATCTCCTTCTCTTCGTTTCGTGGGGTTGTTGCTCTCTGTGTCTGCAGCAAGGCGGCGAAGAAAGATTTTAGCACCGCCATTCTGGAGCGGAAGAAGGCCCCCAATCGTCTCGTCGTCGATGAGGCCGTTCACGATGACAACTCCGTGGTCTCCATGCACCCCGACACAATGGAGAAGCTCCAGCTCTTCCGCGGTGATACTATTCTGATTAAGGTTCGGGTTCACGCTATTTCAGTGCCCCTTTCTTAACCCCCTTTTCATTAGAAGATGCATTTTTGGCAATTTGTGATTTTCTAGGGTTTTCTGCGAATGTTCTTGCGGGGTCTTGCTTATTAGAGCCTCTGGTGATCTGATTTTGACGATAGAGAAACAAGGTTGTTTCAAGCTCGTTTAGGGTATATGGAAGTACGTCTTGGGCTTTAATGAGCTTGGCATTGTGTTATAACATCCATCAAGCTCAGATATGCAGTGGCACCTATTGTACATTGCGTGAAACCTTGGTATTTGTAGTTTCCTTTTCGTGCAACTAACTAACAAAGTTTATTGCTTTCACAGTAGAACTAAAAGTTTAGTACTTGGTTGGGAGTTCTGATTGCCTTTTAAACTTCAGAATCTTGGTCGAGACATCATCTCTGTTAATGTTTTCCACCATTCATCAGTGCTACAGTTTTTCCTGTCAATGATGGCCCTCCGCCCACGACAGATATGTCTTCAATACTGTAATAGTGCGTTCTTTTGTTCATCTTTCAGGGAAAGAAAAGAAGGGATACCGTCTGCATTGCACTGGCTGATGACAACTGTGAGGAACCAAAGATCAGGATGAACAAGGTGGTGAGATCAAATCTGAGGGTTAGACTGGGAGATGTTGTTTCTGTGCATCAGTGTGCTGATGTCAAGTATGGAAAACGTGTGCACATACTTCCCGTGGATGACACAATTGAAGGGGTTACTGGAAATCTTTTTGATGCATACTTGAAACGTAAGTATAATCTGAAATTATACAAGCAAAAAAAAAAGGAGTATAATGTGAAACTACCATGTCGAAGAGAACTTATGATACCTTTGAATGTTTGTACTGTTTTTACAACTTGACATGTAAAATATTTATGTGTATACCCACATTTGAATAACTTAATAAAATTTTTGTGCAGCTTGCAATATATCCGAGGCTCTGTTTATAGGATAGCTCTTTTTTTCCCTCTATCGAGATTTGTTCTGGGGAGGTGAAACTGCAATATTCTATCAGTGATGGTTGACACTGATGATTTTGTTATGTGTGTATATATATTTGCTTTTAGAATTTAGGGCTGTAGTTTGTTTTTGATTATGGTTTTACATGAAGATCTATATATGATTCTTCATGAACTTAGTTTGATCTAAGCTCTGTTTTAATGATTAACTGTTTGCAGCTTACTTCCTGGAGGCGTATCGTCCTGTGAGAAAGGGTGATTTTTTCCTTGTCAGAGGAGGAATGAGGAGTGTGGAGTTCAGGTTATTGAAACTGATCCTGCAGAGTACTGTGTTGTTGCCCCAGATACGGAGATCTTCTGTGAGGGTGAACCTATAAAGAGGGAGGATGAGAACAGATTAGATGAGGTTGGTTATGATGATGTTGGTGGTGTTAGGAAGCAGATGGCTCAAATTCGGGAATTAGTGGAGCTTCCCCTGAGGCATCCACAATTGTTCAAATCCATTGGGGTCAAGCCACCAAAAGGAATCCTTCTATATGGACCTCCTGGTTCTGGGAAAACTCTCATTGCTAGGGCCGTGGCCAATGAAACTGGTGCATTCTTCTTCTGCATCAATGGCCCAGAGATCATGTCAAAACTGGCTGGTGAGAGTGAAAGCAATCTCCGGAAAGCCTTTGAGGAAGCAGAGAAAAATGCTCCATCCATCATATTTATTGATGAGATTGATTCGATTGCGCCCAAGAGAGAAAAGACGCATGGTGAGGTTGAGAGGAGGATTGTCTCACAGCTGCTAACCCTCATGGATGGTCTAAAGTCTCGAGCACATGTTATTGTTATCGGTGCCACAAATCGACCCAACAGCATCGACCCAGCTCTTAGAAGATTTGGAAGATTTGACAGGGAGATTGATATTGGAGTTCCCGATGAAGTTGGGCGCCTTGAAGTCCTACGAATCCATACAAAGAACATGAAGCTCGCTGAAGATGTGAGATGGCAGATTCTTCTTATCTGTACTGTCAGTAAAAGATTTCACGGAGTTATAAGATTCTAACCATCCGTTTGGGTTTTCTTTTACAGGTTGATTTGGAAAGGATTGCAAAGGACACACACGGTTATGTTGGTGCTGATCTTGCTGCTCTCTGTACTGAAGCAGCACTCCAGTGCATCAGAGAGAAGATGGATGTGATTGATTTGGAGGATGACTCTATCGATGCAGAGATACTCAATTCGATGGCAGTCACAAATGAGCACTTCCAGACTGCTCTTGGAACAAGCAATCCATCTGCTCTACGCGAAACTGTATACACCACTTTCCCCGTTTTTTCTTACAGCAGCAGATTCTATTTGTTGAGCATCAATTTCCTGAACCGAGTTTGTGGTGTGATTTTTTGTTGTTTAGGTTGTTGAAGTTCCCAACGTCAGTTGGGACGATATTGGTGGCCTTGAGAATGTTAAGAGAGAGCTTCAAGAGGTGAGTCAAGTTATATGCGTCAGATATGTACATTAGAGTTCAGCACCTCACTTCCTTTTTGATACTGAGACCGTCTTATATGATATGACAGACTGTTCAATATCCAGTGGAGCACCCCGAGAAATTTGAGAAGTTTGGGATGTCACCTTCAAAAGGAGTTCTTTTCTATGGTCCTCCTGGGTGTGGGAAGACCCTTCTTGCCAAAGCCATTGCTAATGAGTGTCAAGCAAACTTCATCAGTGTTAAGGGACCTGAGCTGCTCACGATGTGGTTTGGAGAAAGCGAGGCTAATGTGCGTGAAATTTTTGACAAAGCCAGAGGATCTGCCCCATGTGTCCTTTTCTTTGATGAGCTTGACTCAATTGCTACACAGGTTCGTGTTACTTTTTAGTATTCATTGTAAACCTGTTTTTTGTCAAATTTAGACTGTTTATAGTTGATATAGATATCTTGAAAAAATGTACTATTGATTGGAGTGTGGACTGAAGGGGAGGTTTATGAGATGCTCGTGTCTTTTGGTGGGCTAGATTTACTCATGGTATATATTTAAGTTGCACTAATCAAATTGGAGACTCTTGTGTTATCATCTCAGTTTGCATTGAGTGGTCGATTCTCAAAAATGTCAAGTTATTAAATGCAGCAATGTCACTAGTCATGTCCATCAGGTTGATTGGTGGAAGACAATCCCAGTTTTCTGCCTGTGCTTTCTTGAAAAACTCACTGTGGATAAGGTTAATTAGTGTTAGATAGCATTTCCCTTAGAGCTTGTATTGAAAAAAGTTTGTAGGGTAGATCCTTAAAGCAGGTACAAACATGTATGCAAGAAAACAGGATAATGGGGACATTCTGCAAAGTTGACAGGGTTTATTTCTCTGGAGAATGACTGGAAAACATTTTATTTATAATCTCATACTTATCATCTTCACCTTGGATAATTCGCAGAGAGGAAGCAGTGTTGGAGATGCTGGGGGAGCTGCTGATCGAGTTCTCAACCAGCTTCTAACTGAGATGGATGGAATGTCTGCAAAGAAGACCGTGTTCATCATCGGTGCCACCAACAGGCCTGACATAATTGATCCTGCCCTTCTGCGTCCAGGCCGTCTTGATCAGTTGATCTACATCCCTCTTCCTGATGAGGAATCTCGTTATCATATCTTTAAGGCCAATCTGAGGAAATCCCCCGTCTCCAAAGATGTCGATCTTAGGGCCCTTGCCAAGTACACTCAGGGCTTCAGTGGGGCTGATATCACTGAGATATGCCAGCGGGCCTGCAAATATGCCATAAGGGAGAATATTGAGAAGGTACAGTTCTGCCTGAACTTACATTTTCTTGCAGCTGTTTCTTATATTATATATTTTACACAATGAACTTTCTAGTTTACTGTTTTCTCTCCCATGGAAATCAATCACCTGAAAAAGTACGGAGTAGAAAATTGCAGTCCATACATCATTCCAGCAAAAGCACAAAAACTTGTCTGTCTTTAAGCAGTTTAATCGGTGATGGAAGTTTGTTGAGTTTTTGGTGTTGTAGAAAATTCAAATAAAAAAAAAATGCCAAATGAAGTTCCAACGGATCTTTAATCTTATTCGTGGTGCTTTTCTGATGATAGCTTTACTTTTTGACTTTTTTGTTTTGCCCAGGTCACATGTTATTATATTTGCTACTGTAACTGTCATGATATGTGCTGCAAAAACAGTTGCATCATGTCTTTTGCCAATGAATGGAACTTCCTGGTTCCTTGCCTCTGGACATCTTCATGATTATTATATCCCATGTTTAATCAATCCATCTGGAAATTTGTTTCCTGCAAATCATAAAGGAAACTCCAAACTACCGTGTTTCGCCTGACTTTTTCGTTCCTGTTGTGCAGGATATTGAAAAGGAAAGGAGAGGAAGGGAGAACCCGGAGGCGATGGAGGAGGACGTGGACGATGAAGTTGCTGAGATCAAGGCTGCACACTTCGAGGAGTCGATGAAGTATGCCAGGAGGAGCGTGAGCGATGCTGATATCAGGAAATACCAAGCCTTTGCCCAAACACTGCAGCAGTCGAGAGGGTTTGGTACCGAGTTCAGATTCGCTGAAACAGGCTCTGGCACCGGGCCATCAGACCCTTTCGCATCCTCTGCAGGGGCTGCTGACGATGATGACCTATACAGTTGAAGGGTCTCTCCGTTAAGTGTTCTTATCAATTAATTAATTCACTTTCGATGAACACGGTACTATCCCTGTTGAATTCATTTGTGCTGGGATTTGCCCCAGCTGTGCACCAGGGAGGGTCTCAGACCAGGTTCGTGGGTTTCACGGGGCGTGGCTCCTGATAACAGTTTGTCGGAAGCCCTATGATTCAAGATGGGGACTCGGAACTCTGAATTGGTTTCAAATGATGTGATTCTGGAAATTCCAATTTCATTGTTTGCCTGGTGCACAGGGGCAAGTCGTCAGCATTCACATCCTCACCTTGGAAAGATAATTAACGGTTATTAAAAAGTAAAAATGGAGTAATAGTTTTAATAATTACTATGTATGTATTATATTTGGTTAATATCTATTCATTCATACATGAAAGGTGAAAGCTGTTGAGTTAATATATAGATGAGTTTGGCATGTACACTGATGACACACATACTCTTCAAATCAGTTAGGATTAAACTTCGGATCAGTTAGAATTGGTTACGGTTACTTACACAGAGCAAATCGCACCATAGAAAAGTAGTCTTATTTCTTTGGCTGAAGCATAGACAAGCAGTTACTTTTAATAGAACTTACATTTTTTATGTTTTACTTGACACTAATTGGATTTAAACATGCCAACATTTTTTTTCCATATAACTCTTGTAGGGTGTTTTCAATTTCATTAATTTTTAACTAAAAAAGTTCCTGAATTTTGTTTTATTACTGCATAATTGTGGGTTTATTAGTCCAGGGACAATGCTGACTGTGTAAGTGGGCCATGGTGTGGGCCCAGGAGACAGAAATTCCCTTGAACTAGCCCATTGACTTGCCGTATAATCACCAAGTGAAGTCAATTAGATAAATCCGCTAAGTCATCTGTGTGGGGTCACCCCCCCTCTCTCTCTCCCCCTCTCTCACTCTGTCACCCAAACCCTAAGCATAAGCATTCTCCGACATGGGCTCCGACGGTGTGGTCCCCCAGCTCTCCCCCACATCTACCTCTGAGCTCCATCCGTCCGACCCCGTCTCTGGTCCCAATCCTCTCTCCCTTGAACCCGCCGGAGACGCTCCGGCCGAAGCCGTGCCTCCCAGGGCCCAGAAACTGCCCGTGTCGCGCAAGCTCAGCCCCTCCGCCTCCAAGGACCGCCACACCAAGGTCAATGGCAGGGGCCGGCGTATCCGCCTCCCGCCAGTCTGCGCCGCCCGCGTCTTCCAGCTGACCCGGGAGCTGGGACACCGCACCGACGGTGAGACCATCGAGTGGCTCCTCCGCAAAGCCGAGCCGGCCATCCTCGCCGCCACCGGCTCTGGCACCCTGCCCGCAGGCCCGGTGTCCCCCACCGCTACCCTCGCCCCCGCCATCTTCTCTGCTGCCCCTCCCTTCGGGCGCCTGGACCTCTGCCGCCCACTGGCGCTCGATTACTCTGCTGCGGCAGCCGCAGGAGAGGGGTACCGGCACATGCCCTTTACGGCGCTGCTACTGCAGCCAATGGCGGCGGAGAAGCCGGAGGAGGAGAACAAACGAGGGGAGAATCTCGCTCATAAATAGCTGAAAGGGTTCTGATCATGGAGTCCAATGTATAGAACCGTGGTGGGATCTTCCCCTTTTCTCCAAAGAAAATTTTTAGTGATTTAGAAAAGTAAAAAGATGAACTTTGTCCTTATCGATTAGGCTAGGAATTGGATGGGAAAGTGCTTTGCAGCCATATCTTGATCATGGACCCACCGCTGTTATCCACTGGTTGCTTCTGGTCATTGTTCGGTTTATACGATGAAATGAATGTGGCTGGTTGAGACTTCTAAGGGAATCTGAATCCAATTCTAGCAGGATTCCTCCATTTCTCTTTGCATTGGACCCTTTAGATCCGGTTTCTTTTTTATAATCGAAAAAAATACCATAACTTATTTGGAAACTCGGCTTAACGATGTAACGGTCCTATGGTACCCATACACAAGCCATTCTTTTGCACCAAAACTGGTTTTCGGCAACCTATCCCAAGTAGGAATGTACATGGGAACCATCCTCCTAGGATGATCGCCTTAAATTTCACAGTACATTATTCAGATTAAACTACGTACAGCAATTTGCTTCATTCACGTCAACAATTGTCAGTCTAATCCCCTTCCTCTACATGCTATTATCAAGAGAGAGCCATGTGCCCGATTCTCCTCTTGGACTTAGTGTCAACTGTCGACGTACGGTGCAAGCACTATAGCCCGACTCGAAAGTGCCCCAGCTGGAGGTTGAATATGATCAATCCTTAGTTTGCAATCCCCGTCTCCATCGACGTACCTTGACAGCCTTGGCTGTCCACAACCTCCCCCACCAACTGACCTCCCCCGACTTAAAATCTGCAGTCTGCTCGATGTTCTTCGTCCCACTGTCCCTCGAATTCTGGACACTCTCGGAACTCTTCAACGGGCTCTCACATCCTCCTTGTATATCCGACTCCTCCAAGATCTCGCTCACCATTTGCAGCACCGCGCTCATCTTAGGCCGCGACTTTGAGTGCTGGACCAAGCACTGGTTCGCTACTCTGGCAAGCCTGTATGCAGATTTGAGGATGTCCTTGCTCTCGAGCCTTGAGTCCACTATTAGCTGAAACTTCTGGGCATTGGACAGGTACGGCTTGATCCATTCCAGGAGATTCTGCTCACTTTTGGGGAGGCCGCGGTCCATTGGTCGCCTCCCCGTGATAAGCTCATAGAGGAACACCCCATAGCTCCACATATCGCTCCTTGATGTCAGGTGACCTGTGTGTACGTATTCAGGCGCTGCATATCCCGCGGTTCCAACAACCTGGATAAACAAGAACCGGGTGAGCTAGTTCTGATCGAGAAACAGCAGGAATCAATCTTGAACCCGAAAGCCAGGGGACTTGATGGAAGAACACTTCCATAGGAGGAAAAGAAAGAGCCTTATTATAAAGTTAGTGAGAGTTATGACAGAAAGACATGCTAATGCATGCCATACACTGGGATCTGAATTCACTAAAACGAGCAATCGAGCAATCAAATCTTCACTACAAAATCGTTTATTACAGCCTACCTCTGTTGATACATGGGTTAATCCCTCTGTGGGCCCTAGCCTTGCCAATCCAAAATCCGACAGCTTAGCATTCCATTGCTCGTCAAGAAGAATATTCGAAGACTTGAAGTCCCTGAAGATTATCTGCCAAGAGATCGCAATGAACTGGTCAGAAGGAGATGATAGACTAGGGAGCCTAAAAATGACAGAGGGTAGAAGAGCAGTGGCCAGGAACCTGAAAATCCATCCCCTCATGCAAGTATGCCAAGCCTCGAGCAGTATCTCGTGCTATCCTCAGCCTCATTGCCCATGTTAGTGTTGTGCCGGAGCGACGGGATAAGTGATCATCCACGCTGCCGTTTGGCATGTACTCGTAGACTAGGAGCCGTTGGATCCCCCGGTCATCATCATTGGCACAGTAGCCCAGCAGTTTGACAAGGTTTGGATGCTCGACCACACCGAGAAAATTCACTTCTGTCAACCATTCTCTATGCCCCTGCAGAAAGGATGACTTTATATATTGCTGCAAGCATTTGACTTGCTTATTTTCTTTCACAATTGACAAGTCATTGATGGTCCTAAAAGACTGGAACTTACATGGAGGCATGTATTGGCAAAATATTAGGGATCATATGTAACACTTTCAATCACGTGGGGTTAGACACACAGACAAGCAGAAAGAGGAACCATTGAGAATCTAAACCAGAAACCATGTTCCAATATCATGTCAAGTAACTGCTTTCTCTACGAAATTGGAAATAGTTGTAACATTTCACTAATAAATTGAAATTTTGTCTGACAAAATTTCCACATGTTCAAAGCACGAGAGTGCCTTTTCCTACTAAGTATAAAGACTTCATAGTTACTAACCTATTGAAATACCAGCGGAAGGTTTACCTGCATCCCTCTTCGGTTCAACTTTTTTACCGCCACCTGCAGTTTTGTAGATGAGTCTTCTGTGCTCTTGATCGTGCCCTTAAAGACACACCCGAACCCACCCTCTCCGATCATGACTGAACTGCCAAAATTCTTAGTGGCATACCTGAGCTCCGAGACCGTGAACTCCCTGAGATTGCTGGGTCTCTGTGCTATGGTTGGAAAATTAGCTCGCCCAGCAGACGATTCTGTGCTGGTCTCTGAGACATCCTGAGAATTTAAGTCGGACTCATTTCCCTTCACTTCCCGATCAGCAGATGTTGAGATGGAGGACTGTGCCTTTGGAGTCCTTGAATGATCCCTTTTGTCTCGGCATAAGAATGAAAAGCACTTCATAGCTTGCAATGAGAACACAAACGCCAACACGGCAGTATCTCCCCTGCAAATGACGGAGTCGACAGAAGACTGAAACCATTAGAATTCTAGCTATCAATTTTCTTCCTACTTATAGTTTTACCCAAAGAGTCAAGAAACAAGCTGTCCTTACATCAGTGGTCCGCACGTATTTTGGATAGATGCACATCAAAGGAATGCCGTGAAATTTAAACAGAACCATGGTTTAACCACTGAAGAAGCTCATCTTGCAGACCATGATAGGGTTTGCAATATTGAATGGACCAATAGTTATTTATCAGGGCCGAAATTGATAATATACTCGGTGCCTTAAGCCCTCCTGCTAACTGTTTAACAGTTGGAATATCCTTCATTAACTACTAACGGTCGGACACCCCTCCCAAGTCTCAATAATATGGCCGCCGCTTTACAATTTCACCCCTGTTGTTTGCCATCTTTTACCGATTCAACCTCAGCAACTAATACGCGTCTTACATATAGGTCCTTTATTCCTATCACCTAGCACCAGACAAGAAGACCTGGCAGCAAATACCAAACCACACCGGGAACAAGAAGAATTCAACGTCTGTGTTCACAACAGATCTAAAGGTACACGGCGCAGTCATATCAGAACCCCAGAAAGCAAGAACTGAAGCTCAGCGAACTCGAGAACTTAACCTTCAAACTTCGCAGCTCAATAAGTTCAGATCTCAGCGACTTCCGATTTCTCGAGCCCCCGACGAGACACCCGTGGTTCCCAAACGGATGAGAGAGGCGAGGACTTTTCGCAAGGACGAGTCTTCACTCGACACGGAAGCTGGCGTCAAGCCTGTGCATGGATGCAAGGAGCCCTCATCGAGCCGGCAATCGCACATTGAAGGAGGAGGATCGAGCGGGTCAGCTGAAGGCAGAGCGTGAGATGGATGGATGGATGGACTGGTGGAGAAGAAGGAAGTCTTCGCTCGTTACCTCCTCATGGCGAAGCAAATGTCGCTTCATGCCCGCAACATTATATAACTTATCAATCCAAAAAAAAAGGGAGAAAGAAATAGAAAAAGAACCGGAAGAAAAGTCTGCGGGGGTGTAATAGGAATCAATTGGTCCCAATAGGCTGTGCTTTGACCGACAGTAAATGTACGGAACAGGTAGAACAAATTCAGAGACACTGTCTTATCTCAAGAAAAGTTAAATCAGAACGAAGTGGTTACTTAATTTTTTACCATCTTACCACCCTTGACCCTTATGTTGGAATAAATCTCGTGGGGTTTTAAAATTTACACAGTTGATTTCCTGGATCATGTGGTATCTGAGGAGACAGACTATTTGACTTTTTTAGTTTTTTTTACCGGAATATTTGACTTTTTTAGTTGTAGAAGTATTACTGCGAAGCTTCCATGGGAACACAATGGGAGAATTTTTGCTTGACCTCTACTTAGCTTCAATTCTGCACGAAAATATTAAAGGGCTGTAGAGACAATAAACAACCCTTGAATTTGTCTTTTTAAGTATAGAATATGATTGATCGAGACGATTCAATATTTCTCATTCATCATATGTTCGATCACGATGACCATCCTCTCTCCCTCTGTCCGAGGATCTGAATGGCAGTGGCATGATCTTGACGAATTACCATAGTATAACTCTACTATCACGTTTTTCCTTGAAGTGAAAACCGTAGGCCGACATTATCGTAATTTAGTATGAATTCCCGGTGGTTCCTACTCTTTGAACTTTGTTTAGACATCGTTGCTTGGTGAGGTGAGCTAGTCGATTATGGCATCACTCTCCGCACGTGATTTCGTTCAAGTATAATTATTTTTTTTCAGTATATAGGAGATGTATATAAACTTAAAAATAGAAGAAAAAAAGGATAAAAAGAGTACAAAAAGTTTTACGGATGAGATCGAACGCAGAAATTCTAGATTACATGATAAAAACAACACCAATATTATAATTATCACTTTTACTAAACCGTACAGATCTTATTTTCCCAATTTTATTTAGTTACCCATAATGTATCCTTTAAAAGGTGGTAATCCCTCTCAGCTTATTCTTCCCTCCTCCTCCAAATCAGCCACGCATTCCTCCGCGCCACCTCTTCATCCAGAAACAAGGGCGTCCCCTCGACTCTCCCCCCCAAAAATTTTTACCCGAAAGAAGAGAACACTCTTGACTAATAATGTCATTCTCCACAACCTGGCCATGTTTTGGCATCCAAAATCTCCACTGCTGCTCCCCTCGAGCTATTCCATCATTCACCTTGCTTTATCGACCGTTAGCCCGTTTGATGTCAGTTTCTGAAACTCCTCTGGTTTCATGTGCCCGAAGAGATGGCAGTGAGAGGCGGAGGGAGCAGAAACGCTTGCTGGGTCTTGTCATGTATGCTTATACTTGTCGGGGCCCTGTTTCTGGGGCAGGTAAGATGTGACGACGACGACGACGATGGCGGTCAGAAGCTTGACGGGGCGTCGTTGCCTCTGTTGACGGATCTCATCTATAGCCGCCTCTCCAATCTCAACTCTGTGTTCACCCCAGATATTAAGCGAAAATTGGGGTTCTGCATCAAGGATGTGTGAGTAATTTGATTTGCTCATACTGGTGATAAAAAGTAGAAGATTCCGGGACCCTTTGAACTCATCCTGTCACCACTGAGAGAGTCTCCTGCTTCTTGACGTGGAAAACTGCAAGCTTAATTCTAATTTCTGAGAGTTACCGAAGTAGCACTTCTGTTTTTTTTTTTTTTTTTTCCTTCAATGGCATTCTATGGTTTCATTAGCTGTCTTTATTATTGAAGTCAAGGTTGGATTTCAGGGACAAGGAATGGAATGGAGCGTTTAACTTCACTGGAAAGCTGGATTTTTTTACTAATTGCGTCAAGAAAACAAAAGGTGTGAGCTTCAGCAGTTCAAGTTTCGTCCTTAGACACTTCGATTTAGAATTTAATTTTGGGAATATACTGCTCAGCGTGAAGGGAAACTTTCTCATTTCAAATATTATATGGTCGGATTCTACATCTTTTGCTGTTTTTCTCCCCTATGCCTGTCTTTCCTACATTCTGGGACATCATCTGGACTCCTTATGGCCGTCCATATTTTGGGAAAGGGTGAGATTCAAGGATTTGATTAATGAATAATAATTCATAATTTGGATGGCCCCACATATTTTTTCAAATCATGGAAAGCTGTCTGTGTATGAGAAGTTTTGGCAATAATATATGTTCTCAGCAGGGAACTCAACATTTTGTTCTATCAAACTTCACTAGTTCAATTCGAAGAATATACAACTTCCTCTATCTGTTGATAACAAGGTTCTGAAATGAACAGGAGACATTACACGCAGAGTATGTACAGCAGCAGAAATCAATTTCTACTTCAACAACTTCTTTCAGCAGGGCTCTTCCATTAGTAACTATTTGAAACCCAATAAGAACTGCAATTTGACTTCTTGGGCTCCCGGGTGTGAACCGGGATGGGGTTGCAGCATTGCAAAGGAGGACAAGGTTGATATTAGGGACTTGAAAAATATGCCGTTGAGGATCCAGGACTGCCAACCCTGTTGTGAGGGCTTCTTTTGTCCCCAGGGCATTACTTGTATGATACGTAAGTATATGACTATTCCTCTGAGATTTTTGCCAGCTTATCTGGGATATCACTGTCGAAGCAACAATGCAGAAAGAATGACTTGGCCAGATGATTTTGCTTGGTGACTCTAGCCCATGCCAATTTTATTCCTTCGTATTAAACAAGGCCCAAAAAATGCATTTGATATGCTTTTGTGCAACGCTATGCACATTACAGTGATGTCATCAGAATATTGTTCAAAATGTTCATTTTGTGTGGAGATGCGTTTCAAGGCACTTTGACTCCTTGTTAACACACATTCTCTCATAATTGATCTTATAATGTTTCACATTGCCCACTTTGACAAGTGTTTTTTTGCTCCCTTTCTTTTTGCTGCTGCGAAGCGTGTCCACTAGGTGCTTACTGTCCTCTAGCAAAACTAAACAAAACGACTGGAACATGTGATCCGTAAGTTTGACTATATTTGAATCTTATTCTTTCCTAGGTTACCCAAATATAATGTAAGCAATCATATGAACTGATGAAGCATGTGAATGCATAGATATGGCTACCAGATACCACCAGGTCAGCAAAATCATAGTTGTGGAGGGGCTGATATATGGGGAGACGTTACAGGTAGCAGCGAGATATTCTGTTCTGGGGGAGCGTACTGCCCGACTACCACACAGAGAATTGCTTGCAGTAGTGGGTATTAATTTTGATCCTAAAACTGTGTCGTTTCATTATAGGCTTTGTCTTTAAGAAACTGAATTATCAAATCTCGGACGTTTTATATTGACTTGTTTCATCTACAGCTAGCAATTCTTTATCATCTCTGATGATTGTCATTTCTGTGTAATGTCAGACACTATTGCAGGAAGGGGTCCACTGCTGAAAGCCGTAAGTTTTTTCCCCCCTCTCTATCAGTTGATGAACAACAAAGGCTCAGATTTTTTTTTTTTTCACTTTTTTATGGATAAAGTTAGGATTTTAATCTCATTGATCATTTCGCAGCATGCTTCAAGTTGACGACATGCCCTAAAAGTACTGCCACTCAAAATATTCATGCCTATGGGATCATGCTCATTGTAAGTATCATTAAGGCCATTAAATTGGTGGTTTTGCTTCAGTAAGGATCTCTTTTTGACTACTTTTTTTTCTCCGGGCAAATGTCTCTTTGACTCGAAGGATTGATAATTGCATTCCATGGTTGTTCTTTTTAGATTTGCCTGCTGCATGTGTTAGCTTTAGCTTCATGGTGTGCATCTGTTTTGTAAATTATACTGACAGGTTGGATTGAGTACTCTATTGATCATCATATACAACTGTTCTGACCAAGTCCTGACCACTCGTGAAAAGCGAAAAGCCAAATCAAGGGAAGCTGCAGCAAGGCATGCAAGAGAAACTGCTCAGGCCCGGGAAAGATGGAAATCTGCTAAAGATGTTGCAAAAAAACATGCTATGGGACTCCAACAGCAGTTCTCTCGAACATTTTCCCGCAGAAAATCTGCGATACCTGACCATCAGTTGAAGACCTTCGGCCAGTCAAAAAATGCCTCAGAGACATCGTCTTTAGGGTCCGCTTTCTCGAATTTGTCCAAAGGTTCTGAGCTACCACCAAAGGGCAAGGGCAAGGAACCAAGCAACCTCACAAAGATGATGCAGGCAATTGATGATGACCCAAACAGCCAAGAGGGGTTCAATCTGCAGATTGGCGATAAGAACATTAAGAAACAGCAGATGCCGAAGGGCAAGCAGCTGCACACAAAGAGTCAGATTTTCAAGTATGCATATGGACAACTCGAGAAGGAGAAGGCTATGCAGCAGCAGAACAAGAACCTAACCTTCTCAGGAGTGATTTCCATGGCTACTGACAGTGAGACTCGAACGAGGCCTGTTATCGAGGTAGCTTTCAAAGACCTGACGCTCACACTCAAAGGGAAGAACAAGCATTTGCTTAGGAGCGTGACCGGGAAAATCAGTCCAGGGCGGGTTTCTGCAGTTATGGGCCCATCAGGTGCAGGGAAGACTACATTTCTCTCTGCACTTGCAGGAAAGGCCACTGGGTGTAATGTCTCGGGTATGATTCTTATCAATGGGAAGAATGAGTCCATCTACTCATATAAGAAGATTATCGGTTTTGTCCCACAGGATGATATAGTTCACGGGAACTTGACTGTTGAGGAGAACTTACGATTTAGTGCAAGGTGCCGGTACGTGTGGTTCCTTCTGTCCTTAAACACTTGCAGATTCTCAGATACGAAACATTTACTGCATTAATCTCTTGAGATCCTTCTATGTTGATAGATAATTGTTTGGTCTTTCAATCAGTTGCTATTGAAAATTCTAACCTAGGCCAGCTAGGAAAAGGTTTTGCTTAAACATGATCAATCTCAGTCCTTAATTTTTATTGTCCCATTCACGTATTAATGTCATGGGACCACAGCAATCAAAGTTGTGATTGACCTGCATGAAAACAATAATTTAGATAGGTGCAGACCAGAATCTGGCTTATTTTTTCTTAACCAGCATCTTTCTTATTTTGACTCGGTTCAGCTATCTTTTGTATTATGACAAAGTCCCTCGTGAACTTTTTCCTTTCACACTAACAGTATATCTTTTCATATGGAGTCATTCGATCTTGTTGATGCACAAATATACAACTACCTTCAGTCATGCCTTTTCATTTATGAGTATCGGCAATGCAACAGTGAATACTGAAATTTCTAATGGTTATTTATTTCAATGGTCGGGATGACTAGTATAGGCTAGCTGCTGACCTGCCGAAAGCCGACAAAGTCCTGACAATTGAAAGAGTTATTGAGTCCCTAGGACTGCAGGCAGTCAGAGATTCTCTGGTGGGGACAGTGGAGAAGAGAGGAATTTCAGGAGGTCAAAGGAAACGTGTGAATGTTGGGCTAGAGATGGTCATGGAGCCTTCGCTGCTGATATTGGACGAGCCAACATCGGGCTTGGATAGTTCCTCTTCGTTATTACTTCTTAGAGCTCTACGACGGGAAGCTCTGGAAGGAGTGAACATTAGCATGGTCGTTCACCAACCGAGGTGTGCTTCTGGAATTCCCCTTTTAGTTAGATTAATGTTGATTTAGTCGCTACTTTCAATTATAAAATATCATTAAAGGGTGGCATTCTTATGGAGAGAACTTGATATACTGATGCTTTTGCAGAAAACAGGATGCAACATTATTTTTGAAATAGTCACTTCGGTTTAGATGCTTAACCTTAGAAACCAGAAGTCCAAGAGCAGGTCCCAGTTTTGTTAATAGAAAAATGGCGCAAAAGGAACCACTGGACGAACTTGTTTCTAGACAGTCCAACCAATTCTTATAGTATTCAAGTTTTCTGGTTAAACTACCAGATGAACTCATTAGACAATAACTCAGCCATTCAATGCCCAGTCCATATATGAAAATCATGGTTGGTCTTGAGCAACTTCACCTGTGCATGCTTATGGACAACAGCTTATGCTGTCTGGGTATGTTATGTTGGGAGTAGTATTAGCTACTAATGTTGCTGGCACTTAAAAAGCAATGAGCCTCTTTATCTCTTTTGTAAATATAAATTCATATTCAAGGTAATGATCGGTTCTATTTACATAGCCACATGCCTGTCTGTTTTCTTTTATGTAAATCATATTAATATTGGAGTTATTTATTGGTTCTGTTCCAATAGCTATTCACTATTCAAGATGTTCGACGACTTAATCCTCCTTGCAAAAGGCGGTCTAATAGCATACCATGGATCTGTCAAAAAAGTCGAGGAGTACTTTTCGAGTCTTGGCATCACTGTTCCGGAACGTGTGAACCCTCCTGATCACTTCATCGACATCTTGGAGGGGATTGTTAAACCACCAAATGGTCTCACCATAGAACAGTTTCCTGTTAGGTGGATGCTCCATAATGGGTATCCAGTTCCACCCGACATGTTGAAGCTTATTGATGGACTTCCCGACTCCTCTACCTCAGGCAGTAAGACAAGTGCGCCTGATCTTAGTTCTCAGGGCACAGACCAGTCATTTGCAGGAGATCTGTGGCAGGATGTTGTGTGCAATGTAAAGTTGAAGCAGGACCACTTACAGCACAACTTCATGACTTCTAAGGATCTATCAGGCAGAATCACTCCGGGGGTGCTTCGGCAGTTTAGATATTACCTAGGAAGGTACATTCCTGAGAAATTATTATGAAGCAGATTTTTCTGATTCTCGAAATTCATGATTTAGATCAGGTGAAGTTAACAGCTGTAGATTTTGTCGATAGAAAGAGTTAAGAATAAATTTTTCTCATATATAGGTTTTATCTTCTCGTGAAAACCATTGGGCCTTTGTTTCTGGGAATTCTCTCTTCGTGAAGACTAAGGAAAATAGAGAAATAGAATATGCCATCTTTTACGTCAGGAGACATTGATAATTGATCTTCTATAGCATGTAAATTGGGTTCTAATTCGTAGCCCTGCCGACCTTAATATCAAGATATTCCTGGATCTTCTGTGGGAAAAAACCTCCGACTCGATCCTTGCTACAGCTCAAGTACTTTGATGGAGTTAGTCAGGTTTTCTATGCTTTGACACAGAGGTCATCTATTTTCAGGGTTGGTAAGCAGAGGCTGCGGGAGGCTGAGATCCAAGCAGTGGATTATCTTATCCTCTTGCTTGCTGGAGCCTGCTTAGGTACTCTTGCCAAAGTGGACGATGAATCATTTGGGGTCTTAGGTTATACTTATTCCGTGATCGCTGTCTGTAAGTTCAGTTTCACTTTTTGAAGGTTATTTCTTATAACTCTGCATTATATCTTTTTCACTATATCTTTTTTCCGGTTTGCAGCACTGCTCTGCAAAATTGCAGCTTTGAGATCATTTACTTTGGACAGGCTAGAATACTGGAGGGAGAGCGCGTCTGGAATGAGTAGCCTTGCCTATTTCCTCTCCAAAGATACACTTGACCATTTCAATACAGTTGTGAAGCCGCTAGTCTATCTCTCCATGTTCTACTTCTACAGCGATCCTCGGTCATCCTTTGCAGACAACTATGTTGTTCTGCTCTGCCTCGTCTATTGCGTGACTGGCATTGCATACATACTGGCAATTTACTTGGAACCCGGACCCGCTCAACTGGTACGCTCAAAGTCACTTCGATCTGTTGTAAAGCCTTGAACTGTAAGATGAAGGCATGCTACTGTTTTCCCCCCAACCGTGATGATGTAGTTTGATACGAGGACATGCCACAAGAATATAATTGAACAATATAAAAATATAAAGCTGAGCAACAGCTTAAACATATGATTTTTTTTTTTTCATGGAACTGTAAATGAAATATTTATTGATGTACACCGAGTCGGTGCCAAACTGAGACATAAAATGAGACATCACATCTTGCTATTACTGCTCTGGTTTGTTATGTAGCCTTCTACTTGTGATTTATATTTCTGCTTTGGTTTTTCTGTTCATGCAGTGGTCGGTTCTTCTTCCAGTAGTTATGACTCTCATCGCGACACAGGAGAAGGAAAGCATGCTCGTAAAACATCTTGCAGATCTGTGCTATCCTAAATGGGCTTTGGAAGCTTTCATCATAGCAAATGCCGAAAGGTCTGTTTTCTTGAGTTTTTCTTCCTGTTTCCAAATTTCCACAAGGTTTCCAAGAGCTTGCAATGTGGACTCTGTAGTCACTATGGATGTTTGGTCTAAACATGCATAAACATGGGGTGTTATGTGGTAATCGTATTTGCGCCCGAGTAAACTAGTGATTCAGGAGCTCGCGGTTCAGACGTCTTTGTTTTCTGGAATGACGCTGAAGTTGGATTCTTTGTCTTCAGGTACTCGGGAGTGTGGCTTATCACCCGCTGTGGATCGTTAATGCAGAATGGCTACAATCTCAATGACTGGAGTCTCTGCCTTATAATTCTCGTCCTCACAGGCCTTGTAAGTCGTGGCATAGCATTCGTTTGCCTGATGACCAAACAGAAGAAGTGAGTCGAGCTCGCCGGGTCTTAATTTTCCTACAAATTGGAGAAACATCACTTCCTCTGCTTCTCTTCGGTTCGAGTCCGCCCCTGTGCACAAATGCTAAGTAGCAGATACAGGAACCGACAGATTCCCCTCGGCGCCATCAGTTTTGTACAGGCTCATCGTATTCTCGAAACATAAACACTCGGGCTCGGAATGGAGTCCAGTTGAGAGAACGGTGGAAGCTGCAGCTTGCACTTTGAATGTTCGGGTTTTGTTGTTTCTGGTGCTGGCTATGTTCTTCTCACAGATTTATCTGATTCTCAAGGAGTCTTCATCAGGTGGGGCAGCTGGATAAATGTCGATTAGCTCAGTAGGTTTTGATAGTGATTGCTCAATAATTGCTCTTCGTTTTCTTTAGTCCCCATTGATTGATTGTAAGAAAGAGACCCAAGTTTGGTATGTTTCAAGAAAAATTATGCAATCAATATTGTTCTCGTTTAAGTACCGAGGAAAAATTAATTAAATTGCTCTGACTAGTAATAATTAAGACAATTCCTTATTTATTAATATTAATTTACTTATCTATTACAAAACAATTGGTATTTTTTTCATGTCACGTGATAAGATATGATCACGTAAGTATTTCTCATGTCATTAGATCCCAAAGCAACATGTCACGCACACACATGTATATACATATACATGTGTATATTTCTGAACAACGTATATAAATAATGAAATATGAAAAATAAAATCGACAGTAAACCTGATAATATGTGTCGTGTCGTGTTTAAACATGTCATGTCTAAACAAGCTCTTATAAAAAGTATCTCAATACGTGTACAACTCGTTTAATAAATGGATCAGAAACTTTAAATACGAGCACGATCCGTTTAAAACCAGATTGATGTGATAAGATATATTTAATCCGTATAATTGAATATGTGTAGTGTAATTGTAATTTTAATTTAATATGTTTAAATGAATTTTGACACATAAATACATAATTAAACAAGTTTAATCGCATCATGTCGGTTACATGGGTTCAACTCATTTATGTAAATGAGTTACATGGATCAACTCGAATCCGCCTAACTCCGTGTCTGGTCATCGTGTCGTGTAAAAAATTGCTACTCGTAATTCACAGGCGACCTCCATTGGTTGGTGGTGGCTGGCAGGCCCTCGACCCCCGCCTTTCTCCTTTTTTATTAAATAAAAATTTTATAATTTCGTTAATTTTATTTATTTTTGCTAAATGACATTAGTTCATGCTATCGATCGGTCCCCGTCGACCGGTCCGATGAAAAACTTGAATCTGTCGTCGGAGAAGAAAGGCAAGTGAGGCCGGATGATTCCATCCGTGAACCTGGGACCAGCACGGTCCATTGTCGGATGATGTAGCATGCACCGGGTGCACGGCGTAACGACCTCTCCCAAGGGGTGGAGAATCGAGGAGTTATCCCATGCATGGATGCGGGCCACGTGTCCATCATCCCCTCGGACATAAAACGACACCTTTTTTTTTTTTTTTTTTTTTTGGTCGCCAGCCACGGTATCCAAGCAGGCCCCACCAGCGGTGAGATGGCATCTTTCAGCCAACCATACTTGACTAATCCGTTGGTCGCCCCGGGTCGCACGCCTGGCAATGGCGGGTGAGGCTCCCAAGAGGGGTGTCTGCGTACGTGAGGTCTCGAACCTGAGACCTCCTTAAGCGGCACCGAGCTGCTTACCACTCGGCCCAACCCCTCTTGGTATAAAACGACACCTTACGTCTTACTAGCGACAAATATTTTCACTATTTTCATTATTGGTATCATTATGAAGCGAAAATTTTTCTAACACTAATAAAATAATAAAATTTAAAATTAGCACAATTTTATAACATTTTTTAAGATTAGTACCAACATATATATACACTAATTTTTTTCATAATTTTCTAAATACTACTTATTTTCACTATAAAACTTTCTCTCTCTTCTTTCCCTCCCTACTCTTTCCTCTTCTGCTACGCGTCCTCCCCACCTCCTCCTCCTCTCTTTTTCTTCTTCTTCTTCTTCCTCATGTCGAACTGCAGCCCCGTCGTCGTCGCCGCTTGCAGCACCGGCACCCAATGCCACCGTTGCCTGACGCCGGCTGCTCGTCGTCGTCGGCCGACACACCAAAGATGCTCGTTGCAAGCGGCTGTAGAAGGAGAGAGGAGAGGGGAGTGGGTGGAGGGGCAAAATTGACTTTTAACATACAATTGTGCTATTTTTTCAAACTATTACAAACTAGTGTTAGTCTTGAAACATTGTGGAGGAATTGTACCACTTTTCTGTATTAACACTATCATTATTACAAAGAAAACAATAGATTTTCAAATACTCCCTAATTTTTGTTTACTTTACTTGTGATTCAGTGGTTCCAATAAATTTTTTTAAAAATATATATTTTCTTGTATATTCGCCATTGAGATCACTCATACATGCGATTTGTATATAAAGTTATATGAATTCATGTTTTCGTGATTGTTCATGAATTTGAGTAGAATAAATTCCTCATCAGAAAAAATGCAATATTCTAAAGTAGACCCAGTCGCCTACGTTACAAGTAGTCCGCTCACAATACAATATAATTCAATAGATTTTATATTATTTAAATAACGTGAAATTATATTAATTGCAATAATTAAATTAGGTTTATACGGTGTGACACTTGTTCTTATTTTTATATTACACGTGTGGTACATACACTCGCATTACAAAGATAGAGAATCGCAGGCAGCTAGCACAACATTCCTATTCATATAAATTTTTATGAGAAAATGACACCAGGAGTCCAATATGTCTGTCGATTCATGCAAATGAGTCCTACATGTTTCAAAATATTAAATCAACTCCTATATGTTGTCCCGTTATAACATCGAGTCCTTTCAGTCATTTATCGTTACTTTATGCTGACGTGTATCAGCGTCACGTTAGCTTAAAGTAACGGTAGATGACGGAAAGGACTCAATATTGTAACGCAAACAACATATAGAACTTAATTTAATACTTTGAAATATTTATGACTCACTTACAAGAATCAACAAACATATAGGACTCCTGGTGTCTTTATCTTTTTTATTTAGAAAAATTGAAAATTAAATCAAATTTTTAAATGAAATTTGAATTTATGAACTTTAATTATGGTAAAACTTTTTGATGTCCTTAACCTTGTGTTTGGATGGGAGTAAATGGAGGGGAAAGGGAAAGGGAGAAAATTTTTCATTGTTTGGGTAGTTTAATTTAATGGAGGCGAAGGAAAACAAAGGGGAATTATTCACTCCCATTCCCCTCCAAAGCCCACTTTTTTCTCCCTCAATATGTGGTTGAATGGAGGTAAAAAGGATAATAATAATTCATTTAAAATAAAAATACAAATTTACCCATTTTACGAAATTAATATAAAAACATAATCTTAATTTTCTTTCTTATAAATTAGAAACAAGTCATCGTCTTTCGACTCTCAACTCCCGACGAAGACCTTCCGCACCAATCCGAGGTTTCGTGTTTTGTTTCCTGGCTTTGCATGAAGCAAGGATCAAGGTACCAAATTTGTACTATTGCTCAAACATGTTACTTCATTATTTAGCTCTTTTTTCATCTTTGATTCCTTCCTGCATATAGTATCGAATTTGTACTATCGCTCTATTAACTCACTTCAAGTAGATATTTGATAATAAACTCGACTATAACATACACTTTAAGAAATGAATATAAGAAAAAAATCGTAGTCAAGTTTAATATGAAAATAATAGCATTTTTGTCTATTAATTAATAAATCTTATGAATATGATGTTAATTCTTCCCCTTCTTTCCCCTTCATTCACCCCCTCCAAACATAGCCTAAGTGTTAGAAAGATATATATTTATGGACCAAAATGTTAATGTATTATTAAATTATAATTCGCCGCCTCAGAAAAAAAATGTCAGTTTGCTCCACCGACTGTCACATCAGATTTCTGTCGAGGATGAGAAGATAGCAGACTCATGTGTTAGACTTGGGGGGCGAAATTATGGAGAAAAATTGTCCAGATTCTCAAGTATTAGTTCGATCAGGGACAAATTGGGATACTCAACTGTTAGTCCACACTAGAAAAACATTACAAAGGAAGCAAAACGCAAAATTCGGACGCCGTTTAGCGTTTCTCTCTCAACCCTCTCCTCCTCACGTCGCATTCAGATTTCGTGGCTCTTTTTGGCGGTTGTGGGCTTTCCAGCTACGGACGTTCGCCCAGATTTATCCATCTCCCTCTCACAGGTCAAATTTCTCTCCACCCTTTTTCCTCTTCTCTCTCTATCAGCCGTCTATCGCCTCACTCTACTCTTCCACTACTGAGCTGTCTGTCTGTCTGTCTCTCTCTCTGTGCAGAGTTTTACTGTTATGTTGATCTCGGCCGCTGTTGTTTATACGGTTCACAGGTGCTGATGTCCAGCGCTGAGTAGATCGAAAGAATCGAGCTGATCGAGGTTGCTCCGCCCATGAACGAGGTTGTTTCCGCTCCAGGCTTCTCAGTTTAAACTGTGCAGCTCTTTTTCTTGTGCAACCTATGTTTCCTGTCATGCTGATGTATAATTTCTAGCCGATAGAGCTGAATTTTTCTTCCCTCTGCTGCTTGCGATTTTCCTTTTTTCTCTTCTCTCCCTTTTACTGTCCTTATTATTACCATGTAATCGGAGATCCAGTTCCTCGTACATTTGTGCGACATGGCTCCAAGCATTGATTCTGGGTTTTTTGTACCTCTTAGTTTAGGATTTAGTTGGTGAAGTTGCCTAAATTTCAGAGACTCTTGGTTGCTAGATTGCTATTTTAATCTGGCTGAATGCTTGACTGATTGCTTCATTGTTGCTCTGTTGGCGTGGCATCTACTCTCGTATCATCTGATTGATTGTTTTACTCTTAATTTAGGATAATGTGCGTCGTTGTTGAGACTTAGCAGGTAGTTTCCTATTCTAATTTATCGTGTTTTCTATGCTAATTTGTCGGGTAGTTTCTTGACTTTTCACAAAATTTGCTTGTTTTTGCAATGGGTTATATAAAGATAAAGAATCTGTAGATCATTGATAACATGCTTGGCTGATTTTGATGACTGTCTTGGCAATGATCTTCTGCGCACTTTGCAGCTAGGATTTTGTCTCTTAGTAAATTCATGGTTAGTTCTTGTTGTAGGTAAAAGCGAATGGACCCTTTCTTCCTGGTCTAGAGGCAGCGACCGGGGTTCATAATTTGCTTGAAGAACTGAAAAATGACTGCCCTTTGGTGGACGTTCCATCTTTAAACAGGGAGAATACCAAGTGCTCAGAATCTGAAAACTTCACCTACGAAGTTAAGCATGGCTTGAGAACTGTTGGTGGTAAGACACTCGTACCTGCTATCTTCTTCTCACAACCACTGATCTCGAGTATTGTATACCATACATCTGTAACAAATTTCATGATATATGGGAAGCAATTCTTCTAAGAAAGTTAACTTCTTCTAAGAAAGTTAACTTACAGTTCTTAAATCTGATAGTCCTGGTCCAAGTTTATACCTTTGCCATGACTGTTCTATGAGTAATTGTTGCACATTCTTATGCACGCACTATACACCGGTTACATCTGCAGGCATCTGAGATGGAGACATCTATAACATTGGAACAATAGACTGCCTGCATCTGCTTTCTAGCAGAGGAATCATGCTATTGGGTGCCTCATGCCTATGCATTTGAGATGTTGAAAACATTTTTCACGTGGATAAAAACATGCTAAGATTGTTTAAATTGGAACCACTATTCTGGAAAAACTGACTACTAATTAAGCAGAGGCTTCAGGAGATACTATGCAGATTTTCATGTTAAGAGTTACTCTTTTTTCTCCCAAGCCAACATATACGCTCTGTTTTTATAATCGTCTAACAACTTTGCATATTTCTGGTTCTGTTCAAGTTGGGATGTCTTCGCATGTCACTCAAGGAGAGGATCATCTAAACCTTGGAGTATGTATTTCTTTCCTCTAGGATGTGTATCTCATGTCACTGTCCTCCTAAATATTTTTCCTTTGTTTTGAGTATGAATATGAGACTTTTATGATGTTGCCCACTTTATCCATATTGAGTTCAATTTTTTTTTTTTTTATCATCGTATTCCTAGTAATTAGTTGTTCTACAATCTTTTGGCTGTGCAATTTTTCTTTCTTTCCCTTTTTTTCCTGAAAGAAGGATTTATCTATAACAAGATGTTTTAACAGGTTCTTGATGGGATTCTTGATGAAATTGATGAAGTGGAGGACCTTGATTATGCAAATGGCCTCTCCGGTTCATGCGAAGATTACTTCTTAGGTTAATCATGATACTCTTACTGCTTTGAGGTCTTACACTAGGGGCAATAACTTACTCCACAAGTTATTCGGTTATGCAGATATTGATTTGGCTCAGGAAGTTTCTGCCTTGAACCACGGTCCCAGCAATGGATTTCGTTTTGGTAATCTGAGTTCAGACAGCCATTCTCCGGGATATAGTGGAAGTAGCAACGGTGCTGTTGGAACGTCTGAAACATCAACTGTAACTACTGCTCCAGTTATAAAATGTAAAGAGGAATCGTGTAAGGGAATAGGTACGTTTCCATGTTCCCTTGGCTTAGGCAAGATTGGGAAGTTGGACAAAGATGTGGACTATTCAGTTCCTGAACCTTCAGTGAGGAATAAAAGGATTGATGGTAGAGTTGATGTGAATATCATAGAAAAGAGACAGCGGAAGCCTCCGCAGAGGTACATTGAAGAATCATCAGAAGCAAACTCCAGGCATCGACAGAAACAAAATATTGTTGTTGCTAAGAATAAGCCACCCTTGTGCAGACAACCTAAGAAAAAACATTCCAGACTTTTGGTAAGGATTCTCATTCTCTTTTGTTGTTGAGGTTGAGTGGTGCTGTTGTTTGGATGCAGGCATTTATTTATTTTGCATTTTCTACATGGCATTTTAAGAATTCTCTTGGTCATGTCAGGAATCCGAATCAGAAGATAACTCTTCAGCATCTGAGTCTGACAATGAACTCATAGAGAAGAAATTGACGAAGAATGTTGATAGGAGGAAGCGTCAGAGAATGTGGACTCTTCAAGAAGTGACAAAATTGGTTGATGGTATCAATGAGTTTGGAGTTGGACACTGGACAGACATAAAAAGGCTCTCTTTTGCATCATCTGCTTACAGAACACCAATAGATCTGAGGGTACTTTCCTTTTCATGAAAAGTGTGAAGTGCCAGCTTCCATGCCTCTTCAAATATTTACTATGACTAGGTAACTGTTCTGCAGGATAAATGGCGAAATCTTCTTAGAGCTAGTCGTTCCCAGCAACCCGAGAAGGGAGAGGTCTGCATCTTACCGTTAATATCTCATTATGGCATTACTTCTTGGAAAGCAGCATCAGTAACATTATCCCTGTTGCCTCTCCAAGAGTTGCCTAATAATCTTATTGTCTAGATCTTACTCATTGTTTGGGAGATAAGTTCTGCAGTTTCTGTGTTTTTTAATGTTGTTCATTCTTTAATGATATTCCTTGTTACGTGATCTGTAGGCTGAGCAGAAGCAGAAGAGTGCAAGCCGGCCCTTACCCAAATCTCTGCTGCGCCAAGTCCGTGAACTGGCAGCCCTTCATCCCTACCCGAGGAAGACCAAGACCAGGTCTTCCTTCTTTCCTAGGTGTAGCTGAGCCAATAACTCCAGGACTCACTAGTTGCAGCAGAAACTGGAAGCATTGCTTCGACTTTAATTGTAAGAAACCCATGAGTTTCGTGTTGTCCCCAAAACTATGCCAAATGAGGCAAATGTTGTGAAGTAACTTCGGTCCCAGAAAGTAAAACCCAGACAGAGTCAAATGTACAGAGAACAATTTCCATCTGCTGATACTTCCTGATCATTAGCATATTTCTCGTCTCATTCATAAGCCATGATCTGAAAATAGTCCGTTGGGTGCCTTCGGTTTTGATTTCTTGGTGCAATTATCCAGAATTCAGGTCTCCATAAAGAAGCATTCCTGGAATAGACGCATCGGTTGCTTTACTGAAAAAGATGCATCGGTTTGCAACACTGGGTGTTCAACGGTCGAGCTTGTAGGGGAGGGTTTGGTTAGGTCAGCGCAGAGTGGAACTTAAATTGATTTGGGTGATAACTCGGGCAGTGTAGACATTGAATAAATTGATTTGGGTGAAGAAAATGCACTGTTAAGAGGCCTTTACCTCTTATAGGACTGCTCATAGTCGAACATGAACTAATTTGGGGTTCTAATTGATATGATGTGTGAATTGCGTACACGCACAAGGTCAGACCTTATGGGACACTACGGAATGAGTGCAAGGCGAGGGATACTAGAGAGGCATTAATTTATGACGTGAGACCGTTCTAACAACACTGGTCAGACTCATGGATGCAAACTGGCAGGATTTTACTTTTCGTCAGCCTCTTACTCGTCTGAGCGTCGCTGATGCTTCCCATGATGTGATGTCCCGATCTCAGCCGATCAATTGCCATATCGACTTAGTACGGCCTGAACCAGATTCTTTTGAAGAACTAGGAATGATACCAGTGATTAACAACATCAAATGACCTTAATTTACAATGATCATCAATGTCAGTCCAGTCACAAGCAAAAAGAAAAAATCGCATCGCAAACAAAATTCTGAAAGAGAATACGACACTACGAATCCCACGAGAAATCAGACCCTCCCGTCGACGACGATCTCCTCCCACAATCCCAGGGACCTGAGCAAGCAGGCCGAGCCGAAAACCGCGACAGCGGCGAAGACCGTCGGCAGCAAGAAATCGAAATCCGACGTCCCTACCATGCTCTCCGGCACGCAGAGGATCTGCCCCGGGACGCTGAGCGGGATGCCGATGAAACTCCCGCACAGACTCTGGCAATGGTCATCGACATTGGAACTTTCCGAGCACCCGGGCGTCTTCCTCGACAGGGACGATGAGGGCGAGATGATTGCCGCCATGAACGCGGCCGCAGGAGCGAGCGACGCGATCGAAACTGTCAGCGTCAGTAGGAGGGTCCAGGCCGCCGTGGGGAGGAGCACCAGGCGGTGGGCAGCGAGCTGCCTGAGGAATGGGTGCGACATGGCGAGCGATGACACAGAGGAAAGTGACGATGAATGGCAGTGGCCAGTGACTCGTGGTATAAGTTGGTGAATTGTGGCAGTTTTCTTTCCTTCCTTTTCTTGAGATGAGAAGGGCATGCCGAGTCTTTCGAACGACAAAGAGGACAGCGAGCCAAGTTTTTTTTACGGTATATTTATACGCACGTGATCTAATACACTGTTTAATTTCATGAATCGAAAAATACAATTATATATTAATTTGAAAAGTGTATTTTGGTATTATAAGATTTATACTGTGCAAAGCACACATAACATGAAGTAGCTTCCAAGCATACACTCAGATATATACGGGTATACATATAGTACATGCGTACACATATAACTCGATTGATTTCTCCATCTCATACACAGAAACTATATGTACGTATACATACATACATATGTATATATTATATAGGATCTTCATACAAGTAGAACAGTAGAATTAAGTAGCCAAACCAGCTAGCTAGCCACCTCCATTTTTGTTGCTGTTAGTGCCATCACCGCCCCAGTCACTGAAGCCTTCTCTGGGTATGTTGTGGTGGTTGTCCGTGAAGGTGCTCTCCGGGTAGCCCACACCATTCCTCGGATCCATCTTCCCCGAGCTCAGCGACGATGATAGAGCCCTTCTCGAATCCGCTGAGATAACCGAGACTGCGACCATCACGAGGAAGATGACTGCAGACACATGCTTCATCCTCGCGCTTTATAAGCCAAGACTCCCAGGCGGCCACGACACGGTGCAGTCAGTATATATATACGTCTATGCTGCACCAATAATTATCGGGACGACTTCCGGATACCAGAGGGAGGTAAGCTGTGTGATAAAATGGGCAAGGGCTGGATGGGTTGTAGGCATTATATAGAGGAAGCAGAAATGGCAATGGATATTTGATGGAGAGCTAGGGTTTGATAGAAGAAAATCTACCTGGGTATGCTATGCTCCCTCTCCCCACCAAAAGTTGAGACAAAGCTGAGTGGAATCTTTTAGTCGATATTTTATTGGACACCAATGCAGCTAGCTCCTAATGATATTCAGTTTTTGATTTTATATGATAATTATTGGATTTCTCTAACGTATATTATCTGATATTTAAAAAATTGAATTGATAATACTGTAGAGTATGGAGGATTAGTTTGTGTAAGATTCCATGAAGGAATGGTTCGGGACTTGCCTAAATCTTTTATACTAAGCTACCGGTGATTGATTCTGCATATCGTACGTTTTATCGACTCCATGGATTATCTGTTCATTTTTAAAGGAATCCGTGGCCTAATTGGCTGCCCAGACAGGGAAGTTCCACTCAAGTCAAGTGGGAGTTAAGTGGACACTCCAAGTCAACAGCGCACATTTGCAAAACAATGATGGCAGAAGAGAGCATGGGGTGTAATGGATCCCCTGTTTGAGTTGGCTTTCCATGTCAATAACTACGAAGTACCTTACACCACCAATGGCCATATCAGTTTTAATGGATACTAGTTTCTTTTAACTGTTCTGGGTCTTTACCGATGCTGTGTTGACGGGACTGGCACTGGACACTAATTGTCCAGCGCATGAAATGGACATGGTTGGATCATCCTTAGTTGCGTAAATGGATTCACATGCCTAGCCCCAAGAAGTTCCAACTTTCATTCCGGCCGAGGGAAAGCTGTTATTGAAGCCAATGAAGCCTCAAACATGGCCAGGACAAGAGGAGGTGTGATTTGAACCCATCAATGCCTGGTGGCAGCCTCCATGGTCACTTCCAAATACAGACATCTTTGGACTTGATCATGACTATTTAAGATATCAATTGATGGTAAAAAGAACTAAGCAGCTAGATCTCTTTGTTCAAGCCAAGGACATGAAGCCTTCATCGTAACCAACCCAGACATGGTCACAGTCTTCCCTCAATCAAAATATAATAAGAGACATAAGCAAAGCTCGGAGAATCTCCTTCGAATTAAGGAGGAACATGAACATGAAGTCACTCCGTGGATATATAAAAGTTTTAACTAATTATAGATATAGAAGACATGACAAATAGTAAAGCAAGCATAACAAAAAGAAACATAAGTGGCAGGTCCGCAATATTGGGAAAAAAATTTTGGTCCCTTCATTGATTTGAGTTGGAACCGGAATAATCAACTCTCTTAGGCGAATTCAGGCTTCTCCGGGTAGGTGCAACCTGATCTTTGGATGATCACGTTCGATGCGTAGCATCCAGCCCTCACGCATTCCGCAATCGGTTTCTCCTGAACCAACTGAGAGAGGAATCCCCCGACAAATGCATCACCTACAAAATCACAGAACATATTAAAACATATGCGACCAGTAAACATAAAACAAGAACGTTCAGAGTCAGAGAGACAACACAAGTGGAAAACATTAGGAGTTTTCCTAAGAAAGTCATCTTTAAGATAACCAACCATAAACAGTTCACTGAAAGACTGTGTATCAGGAAAAGTTCAAAGCAAACATTGGAATTATGTTTTTGCCCAGCTGTACAGTCTCAACTAGAAGAATTCAGTCACATCACAAAGCAACCTCTGGGGTCACACTATACCTACATTTCTGACAACAGAATCCACAAGTTCGTTTAATAAAGTTGTTCTGCAGAAACACTTCCAAGCAGCTCCCAATTCTCCCTCATGCATTTAGCATTAAAGACTGAAGGCTAATTAAGAACGCATACCTGCTCCATTGGTGTCAACGAGTTTCTCCTTTGGCAACAATATCACTGGGAATGTCTTCACCTTCCCATCCTCCGCAACAACAACTGGGTCTGCACCCTGAGTAATTACAGTGATTCTCTTGTGTGTCCCTGATGCTTTGGGCAACTGGGAGATCTTAAGGGCTATCTCCTCAACATTGTCAGTCTAAAAGTCTCAAACGAGTCAAGGAACATTCATAAGAATGTTGAAATAGGTAAGAAAGGCACTTAGCGACGTTTATATGCATACCTCCCAGCCATGAACCTTAGCAAAAGTTCTTGCTTCAGTCTCATTCCCGAAAACAAAATCCATGTAGCTGAAAGAATATACCCATGTTAGGGTGTATAACATCTCAAGTGCACAAAACTCCTACATGAGGTAATAAGATTCTTACGGCAAAACTTTCTCAAGGGCATCCTTGAAGAACTCACAAATGAAAGGAGCAGCAAGGTTCATCATGAAGACCTGCAATATATCCAAGCATAGGAATCAGTGCTGCCTTTTAAGTTAAAACTAATAAAAGACAGATATAAAGGAACTAAAATCAGGGGATTTTTCTGAATAGATCATGTTTGAAACAATCTTCTAAAGTAGTCTGACTACTGTTGTTAGTCCACAATGATAAAAGTTGGACCTACCGCAGTCAAGAATCATGACAAATATCTTTTCCACATCCAATTTAGATAAGAACTCTCCTTCCAAGTGATTGGTCAGATATCAATACCTTATTATTGGCAGCAGCATGCTCAGCGACAAGTTGGATCGATTCGGGAGATACAGTAAGGAAAAATCCAGCAATGTAGTAGAACTTGGCCTTCTCAACTGTATATATAATTTTCATCAGGAAATTTCATTTAGAAAAACCACAGAGTAATGAGCTGCAATTCAATCATTTGAAACTTAAAGAAATACCCAGGGCCCAATTTTCGGGTCTTTTCAAGTGGTCCGACTTATAGCAGTTTGCAGCAGACAAGTTTGCAATAAGAGACCTATTCATAGCAAACGCAAACTCTTGTTAGCCTAGGGTTAGCGTCCTAGATTGTCTTAAGATCACTGAAAGCCCTCAAGAGATAATTCATCCAACAAGCATCGCCAGCATTATATGTAAGAGAGATGCGAAAATATAATATAAATATGAGCAGGGTCTCTATGCTGATAAAAGCAAACAATGCATCATAATGGAAAAACCCATTGAGATCAGTGTAAGATGTACAGAACTGACCTTTCACCACCAACAACACAAACAGCGCATGTCCCAGTTGGTGCAGAATCAACCTCATAATAATGAACCTGAATAATGGATCAGGTTATGGTTTGTTTTCCCGACGAATATAACAGAATAATCATTAAATGCATCAGGGGAATGAATATACAAGACAATGGAGAAGTTCGTACGTTAACACCAGCAAGCTTTGAGTTCTTCTTCATCTCCTCCCCATATTTGTCCTTTCCAATGCAACCCATGTAACTGGTTGCACCAGGAATTTGAAGCATCCACTGAGAGGGGTGAGGGAAAACAACTAGTTTACCTCATGGGATAAAAGCTAATTTTAGCAGTGGTACCACAAAAAGTTAAAAGATGTACCTGAGCAACTTTAATTGAATTTTGAGTGGCACCTGCAGGCCAAAAGGTGAAATTTAGTTAAAACGACTACCTCACAGCAGCGAGTTGTAATATTATCCTAGTCTATTGAAGACCAAAAGTGAAGCTGCGCATAGTAGGTCATTACCCCCAGCAATGTACTCCACACTGTATTTGTTAGACATCTCATCATACCTGCAATATTTGGTCACTCAGTATGCTCTGAAACTTAAAGCGCATCAACACAGTTAACACGTTAAAAAAACATTCAAATATAAAACCAAACTGAGAATATAAGTTTTAAAATAAATAACATTCAACTACTCATATCTGAAGTTAAAAAGAGAACCCCTCTCCAACTCACAAAGTCTGCAAAATTGTTGGATAATTTAGAGCTTGCAAGAGAGGAACTTACATTGGCAGATGCTTGTCCTCAGCGAGAATTGCATTGTTCAGCTTGATGTCATACCTGTACATGGAAAAAGGAATGAGTTCGACACAACTGGAAATAAAGAGGAATAGACTGAAAGAAGCATAATCAGCTGGAGTATTCTAGGGGAAAAAACATGCAATATCTACCCATTCAACAAGCCACTCCAAAATGCATGCATTTATCAAAACAAAACTCAAGCAGAAACTAAAGAAATCAAACAAGACCAGGTGAAAAACGGTCATAAGAAAAAAATTCCCTCAACATCAAGCACCATCAGCATCTCTTGCTCAACCTGAACAGAAGTTGCTAAGCATTTGTAGCTCGCCACATCACATGAACTATCACGCAAACTTAACGACGGCTCAATTAGCAGAAGGAAAGGATGAGCTGGACAAACCTATTAATAGTCCTTTGATTATCTCAACCCACCTTTCCTCTTGGGTCGTTTTTTATCGCCAAAATGAAATTCATTTATTATTTATCATCATCTATTGTCATCAGTACGGACATTGTTGGGCCATGTTCGGTGAAAAAGAATGTGTTCTGCGAAGCCAAATCTATGGACTAAAGTCATGTCATCAAGCGTGAAAAGAATGGAATATAACTCTTTATTCTACATTACTCCCTTGACTACTACAGTTTCGACTAATTTCTTTTTCAAGCATTCTCCATGATTCTCGATCTAATATAGCTGACAATAATAAACGCACAAGCATGACATACATCTGATCCTAACCATTCTCCATCAGCACTCCATACGGTATCCATTCCAACCCTACCTACCAAACATGCCATGAAATGCAGATCTAAATATACAAAGGAGAACATGTCATACTCAGCAGCTATCTCGATATAAGAAGAAAGCAAGCTAACAACAAAGAATCAATAGCCGGAGAGATCGCAAATCTTTGACGGGGAAATCAAGCACCTCCTTTAAACAAATGGCAGCAGAAAAGCTCACATCTTTCTACATCAAAATACACTAGAGGGTAGCTGAAGAGAATCGAATCAGCGCAGAAAGATGTTGAGCCAAAAGGGTAATAAAAACGAGATCACCGGATCGTTAATCCGAGTATATAAAAAAATGAGATCTTGAATGGGGAGAGCAACGCACTTCTGCAAGAAATCTTCGTCGACCACCGCTGAGATGTCAAGGAGGGGGTTACCCATCCCCAGAAGAATGCCCTCGGAAGCCATTGCCTGAGCTGAGGAGATCTGAGGAGGAAAAGGCAAGCGGGCAACGAGAAGCTGAGACTGCAGAGAGGCTCAGATCGAGATCGGCGGGTAGAAGTGAGGGGGAATGGAAGAGCTTTATAGAGACACTGAGGTAGCCGCGGCTATTGTGTCAATATCTCACCAAACCAAACAACAATTTCACTTGGTGCACCAAGAGGGGTTGGGCCGAGTGGTAAGCAGCTCGGTGCTCCTTAAGGAGGTCTCAGGTTCGAGACCTCACGTACGCAGACACCCCTCTTGGGAGCCTCACCCGCCATTGCCAGGCGTGCGACCCGGGGCGACCAACGGATTAGTCAAGTATGGTTGGCTGAAAGATGCTATCTCACCGCTGGTGGGGCCTGCTTGGATACCGTGGCTGGCGACCAAAAAAAAAAAAATTTCACTTGGTCCAATTTACTAATTTAGTCTTCGTTTGGAAATGCCCATTCCTCACATTTAATAAAAATAATAATACTATAATTTACAAACTATGTCATGAATAATTAACAGAATTTTTACAATTAGACAAGTGCCGCAAACAATCCCTAATCATCGTGATGCCCTTCAACCCGAGATTAGTGTAGTTGTTTTCTTATTAGACCTCCAATGTGCGATCTTTTACTAGTGGTTCAATTCCCAAGTTTGGAGGGTCGACGAAAATTTTCTCAGGGATCCCAACCTCACTGCAAATTAATTTCGATGTGTTTTAGCTAATTTGACAATACTGTGAGGTGCAAATTAGAAAAAAGAATTTGTCACGTTACCCTGTATTTCTGCGCTTGATATGTCCACTTCTTCGTATGTATGTTTCGGTCTCACCACGTAATACTTTCAAATTGAGAGCTTGAAGTTCAAACTCAAACACAAACCAGGAGGAGGGTAGGTGGGATTTATTTATTATAATTTTCTTTTCGTTATTAATCTTCAAGGACAAGGACAGAGGCATTGGTTGGTTGGTCGGTCTCCAGCTGTCGGTTGAAAAGAAAGAACAGTGAGAGCCCTATGGAGGGATGGATTCAAGGGAGTGCGGATACCATCCAACCTTTACTTGTTCAGCAAATCCAAGTGAGACCTCTACCCTACACAAATGGCGGGGGATGATTTAAACCTCTTAATGGCTTTGTGTGATTCCAAGCCTCGTGTTGACTCCTTCCATTTCAGAGCAGGAGACATCCTCCAAGTTCTCAAGGTCTCTGATTAGGACCATGAGAGGACTAAACACATAAAAAAATTCTTCGACGATCTCGATTTTGCAAGTGCCTTGGCATGTAGAGGAGCCTGCAAGTTTTAATAGGAAGATGGAACAGGAAGGAATTGAGCAGAACGTTGACAATCAGCAGTGAGATACGGTTAAGCAGATGCGCATTGTACATAGTCAAGATCTTTAATATTAATTTTTGCATATCCCACCTACCCCCAATTCATATACCTGTCAAATTTTCCAATTCCTTGGCATTCTGTCCTTTCAAACAGCAAAAATAAAGAAACAAGACCAGTATGAATAGTTGAGATGATTGATCAGCCCTTTTGCTTTGATAAGATCTCATATTTAAATATCGTGAATGAAGAAAATTTATAATTGAAGAGCTTTCACCTCAAGTGGACCAACCACACTTGAACTTCGATTAATCAGAGGACCAGGGAATGAGATGGTTCAAACAAAAATTTGCCATGAATGAAACATTTCATCCACCTGGATAACTCAGCAAACCTCCCTGAAGTCCATATCACGGTTACCTCATCAAGATATGCTTATTAGATCGAAAACTCGTTTCAAATAATGGAACCGAGTGACTAGGAATAGCAGGAGGTCACAACAAATTTTCTCATAGCCCTTCCTGATATTCCTTTCCTCTGTAAACCTGAATCTGAAATCAATTTCACCCGGTCAGTGAATGGACTGCTCCGAGTAATCAATGTGATGTGGTGTTATAAGCATGGCTCCAAGTGGGTAAGAATCAATAATTTTGTGTATTGTAGAAGGAAGAAAATTGTAAAGGGAAGACTCCTCTAGGGTTACAATTGACCCTTCACAGCTGTTGCAGATCGCGTTGGTGAACTCAGTCGTTGAAGATGATCCTCCGAGGTCAGCTGTTCGGTGCTTGCCCTCAGCAATGGTGCTGATGATGCCATTTTTTATCTGATCAGCCTTGTCGTTGAGGTTCAAGTGCCGCAACATCATCACTGAACTCAACAGCAATGCAGTTGGGTTGGCCAGGTTCTGCGAATCAAGAGAAGCCAGTATTACTATTTCAAGCTAAAGAAATGTGCTCTTCAATAAACAGAGATCTTTGGTTGCTGTACAGAGTAAAAAATGCATTCCCAACATCAACTCAGACACATTGTCACCCAGACCTCAACTTGAAAAACACTCCAGATATAAACTTTTCAATGACTGAGTTAGTAACAAAACAATCAAAACAGAACTGGACCAAGTGATATGTTTGTCCAGAAAACAATAAACACAATGTAATGCACTCTCTTTAGTTAACAAATCATGCTTCCGAACAACGGAAAGAAAAAAAAAATCACTGAACCAAATGCATATGAACCAGCCCGTACAGCAATAAACCAGCCAGTTCACCCAAAAAACAAGCGGCTGAACTATTTTTGTTGATAAAACACGGAGGTAGTAATGGTCCATAATGTACTAGAGCATGAAATATAAAGCCTGGTACAGAAACACAGTACAGGGATAAATGTAGCCAACAAAATTTAAAGAACATGCCTTTCCAGCGATATCTGGAGCTGAGCCATGAACAGCTTCAGCTAGGGCTATACCCCCCTCTCCAATGTTGCAACTGTTGAAAAAGGTTGACAGTGTAAGGTTCATATAGAGGAAGACTATGGGAGGCAAGCAAGAGGAGAAGGAAAAAAGATGTCCAAGAACCTCGGTGTTAGGCCCAAGCCACCAACAATCCTGCACAAAGCTCACTAATTATGTCACCGTAAAGATTCGGCATTACTAGCACATCAAAAAGGGAAGGATTCTTCACAAGCTGCATCAGAAGATCAAGTAGTTAGCGTATCTGACAGACCCACCGCCTGTCTTTCCACTAGATTTAAAGGGATAAATATGGAAAATAAAGCATCCACCTACTTTACTAAAAAATCTTTAGAAAAAGACAATACAAAACCCACAATTGATACCATTTATCTTGTTGAACTTTTTAAAAATCCATGGGTGAAGAAATATTTGATTCATCATGCCAACGATAGAATGAAGTTCAGTTTATTATGTAAGTGGTCTCACATTAACTAGTATGTGCTGCTCGATAAAACCTAAAAAAACTCAAAGAACAAAAAGCCCTGGCCATGTAGAGAACAAAATATTAAGAGAAAGATTGAGCTTATCTTCACCATCATACAGCAGTTGTCAGTAATGACTTCTTCATAGGTAATCTCGGGATACTTCTTGGCAACCTCACGGCAACACTGGATGCAAAAGAACCCAGATATACATTAGATACACCACATAAGAATGAATAGAATAATCTCATGCATTGGCAATTGATGATGAACCTCAAGGAAAAGATGATCAGTTTTCTGCATGATGTTAGTTTTGTGAATGGCAGAAACTCTCTCCCTTCCGTTGGCCTTGGCATAGTGAAAAGCATACTCCGCCACCCTTAAACTTGCTGCTCAGGTGATAATCTTAAGGCCTTCAACAAGACCTCACACGACCTAGTTCAAAATCAAGGCATACTTAAACACTCACTAAAAACATAAGATGCTCACGAAAAGAGCAAGCATATTCTTAAAAATGCTCACTTGATGTTCAAGTCCTCTGTACTCTCCTTCTGTGTTCTCTCGATAGTAACAAGATTTACATCATCATATCGTGTTTTGTACCCAGGAAGGCTGTAGCAAGGCTTAACATTAGCATACAAATTAAGCTCTTTCCTTGGAGCGATGCCCTTTCCCAATTGGAGTGGCCATAGGCCCTTTTAGGCCAACTCTGTTATGCCGTACTGATTTCAAACTTTCCCATGTTAAGAACTCTGGGTTCTAGGGTCTATCTCGGTTCCAACATAATGTATTTAAATACCTGTAAGGTTGAAGAAGCTCATGCGAACACTGAGGAGGGAAAGGTACAATCACCAGCAATTTGATACAGGCCATTTGCACCCCACATTTGCAAAGGGGTTCGCTAGGGAACGTGTGACACATGTGCCAATTGAATAGACAGCAGTGCGATGAATAGACCAAAATTCACAGCATAGGACATGTTCAAAAAGCGGTGAACACTCAATGCTACTAGTAGTTGGTGGCAGACCATAAGAAAAAAAATAAAGGGATCAAAATTCTCTGAATTTTCATAAAATTCGATTCTAGTTATGTCACAACTCCAATAGTAAAAGTCATTCCCAGTTTCATCCGCACAAAAATTCACTAACTTCCTTTAATTACAATAATTTCAATTCACTTTCAAAAAGTTTCAAACCTACACTCCAACAGCACTCACCCCAAACAAATAATAAAGTAGCATCAGCAACGAAATCCAGAAGATTTATATTTTATATGACCAAACAGTTTCTGGGAGATGCATTCTCCGGGTGAATTCGCACTAACAAACTCGACTCAGAGCAGGAGATTTTCCGATAGGCTGAAAAGTGACTTGCTTGACGGACTCGGCAATCTCGGGGCCGATGCCATTGCCGGGGATGAGAGTGGCTGTGATCGGCGTCTGAGAGGAGAAAACTCCAGTCAGCGCCGGAAGCAAGGAGCTAGGTTTCGCAGGGGACGACAGGATCCAAGTCCTGCGGCTTCCGGCTACTCGTCTCAGGATCTGGGAAGCCATCGATTGGATAAAGTTTAAATCTTTTCTCCTCCTTAATCCCTCCCCGACCCCCCGATATATAAAAACAGGATCTTTTGCCGAGCAGACACAGTTTGTGTTATTCGAAGTTCCGCTGATGGAAAAGTCGACTACTTCGCTTCCGCGACTTGAAAGGGCGGCGAACCAACGGCTCGGGACGTTTACCGGTAGGGGTAAATTCGTCTTTTTAGCTCTCATTTGCAGTAAGAGATTTTCTTCATGAGTAAATATTCTTGGCTGATTTTTAAAGGGACAAAATGATTGTAACTTAGAGTAATATGATTATTAATAAAAGAAGACTGCCCACCTCATTGATATTTAATCATCATGTAGAAAAATTCAAGAATCTCTCTTGCGCATGCCGCATTTAAAAAGAAATACACGCAAGTCGACATGGACGTGACCACATAAGCCTTTCGGTTCCACTTTTCTTTTGGCTTGATGTGATACAAAAATGTTACAATGACGATATGACTGGGGGTGATCACATCCTGTGTCTTGAGATTCTGAGTTCGCTACGATATTTCACTGTGGAAAAGGAAGATCGATGAATGGCTCCAGGGGAAGAAGAATGCCATGGAAGTTGCTGTATGGTAGAAATCTTTTTGGGTGATTGCAGGTTAAAAGAAAGAGAAGAAAGTCATGGCGGGATGATGATTGAACAAAGGATACTGCAGACAAGTTTTATTTTTTACACTGCTAGATATGTTTCCTTCCCTATGATTCAGTCACGAAGGCAAACCCAAAACCCATCAAACAAATAACCAATGGAATGGAATGGCAGTGGAGGAGGAACAGGTCCGGTGAGCAATGCTAACAGATCGGGATCGGAGCACCGTTCCAACTGCTCAGACACTCCAACATCGGATCTACGATTCTACCCTGGCACATTGCTGTGAAGACCTTGTCGAAATCCTCTCCCGGTGACAGGACCTTCTCTCCTGTCAGCATTCCGGTGCCGAGCTCCACCCTCACGAACTGGTACAACGGGTAGGACCGGCATTCCTTGATCCGGTTCGGGATGGCAGCGTTTCCGCTCTCAAAGGCTGCTCTAGCGGCTTCCATCTCCCTTGGAAGGATCTCCTTGAGCTCGTCCTCGAAGGTCCCAATCTTCTGGAACACCGACGAGCTGGGGCACTTCTCGTTCTCGCCGTTCTTGAGGGCGTGGTCAACGAGGACCTGCCTGAGCTTCTGCATTAGAGGGTAGGTGGCACTGCAGGGGTCATCGGCATACGCGAAGATGTATTCCCGATCGACCACCGTGAGGAGGTCTTTCTCGCAGAATCTCGATGGGTGAAGCTCACCGTTGACTCCCATTGTTAAGGTCCTCTTGGCCACTTGTGCCACCGCGCCCTTCACGGCGCTCCTGAGGTTCTCCTCCAAGTGCCTTAGGTCAATGGCTTGGCAGAGCGCCACTAGGAAAGTCGTTGACATGAGCTTCAGGATTTCCACGGCTTCAGCGGTCTTCCTGGAAGAGATGAGGCCCAGTGAGTTCACATCCTGATTGTGCTGCTCGGCGCTCTGGACATGGTTGGTCACTGGGTTTCCTAGGAACTGCAGTTCGGAGCAGTACGATGCCATGGCAATCTCAGCTCCCTTGAAGCCGTAGTCCAAGCTCGGGTTCCGGCTGGCTGTGAGGTTCGAGGGCAACCCGTTATTGTAGAAATCGTTCACAAGCTCGGAGAACTGTGCGAACATCAGCTTCCCAATTGCTGCGAGAGCCAGCCTGGTGTTGTCCATCGAGACCCCGATCGGGGTGCCCTGGAAGTTGCCACCGTGGAGAGCCTTGTTCCGCGATACGTCAATGAGGGGGTTGTCGTTGACGGAGTTGATCTCCCGCTCGATGGATTTGGTGGAGAACCGGATGACCTCGATCTGGGGTCCAAGCCACTGGGGCGAGGTCCGGAGAGCGTACCGGTCCTGCTTTGGCTTCTGCAATGGATCCATTTCGTGCAATTTTTTGGCTTCTTTAATGTACGAGCTCCCATCTAGGATGTGTTCCATGATGGCTGCGGCCTCGATTTGGCCCGGATGGTGCTTCAGCTTGTGGGTCAAGTGGTCCGTGAACTCGGGCTTCCCCTGCATAACCTCGGCAAATATCGCCGACAGTACCTCGGACAGGACAGCCAATATGTTTGCGTCGAAGAGCACCATGGATGCGAGGCCTGACCCCACTGCTGTGCCATTCACCATAGCCAATCCTTCCTTGGGCTGCAACTCGAAGAATCCAGAATCAATTCCGGCAGCCCTGAAGGCCTCCTCTGCATTGAGAACCTGTCCTTCCGGACCAACAGCCCTGGCGTTGGGCCTGCCAGTCAAGAGTCCGGCGATGTAGGAAAGGGGAACGAGGTCGCCGGAGGCGGTGATGGTGCCACGGAGAGGGAGGCAGGGGGTTATGTTGTGGTTCAGGAGTTCTGTGATGGCTTCCAGGATCTCGAACCTGATTCCGGAGTAGCCTTGGAGGAGGGTGTTGATCCTCACCAGCATCGCCGCTCTTGTGGCCGAGTGAGGTAGTGTGTGGCATGACTCTGTTCCATTCCCGAATATGCCAGCGTTCAAGAACCTGAAAACGTTGCAGAAACATTTAGATTCAACTGAATAATTCTCTCATGTTCACTGCACTAAATGGAATAGGGCAAAGTACAGATTCCAGTAAATTAAACCAGAAAATAGTTCCACATATGTAACAAAGAGTTAGGTGACTCGAGCTTCCAGAATCCGAACAACTATGCGGTATTCCGGTCACGATTTATATACTAAATTCCTTGAATTGTATAGTTGATGTCTGGTGATGAGTTAGCCAAAATAAACGGAAAACAGAACCACTTTTCCTGGTTACTGTGAGTGGCTCTACTTGTGACACAAGCAAACGAGACAAGACATGCATCAAAGGTGGAAGAATAATGCTAACATAGCCAACATTCAATGCAGGTCGCGATATTTTATCCGGAAATCTGAGTTAACTCATATACCTTATGAGCTCCTTCTGGAGAGCGCCACCCTGCTTGGTCCGCCGGTGAGATGTGGCCCCGAACCCGGTGGTGACACCGTAGCTGTCAGTCCCCTTGTTCATGCTCTCCATCACCCAGTCGCTGCTGGCCTTCACCCCAGCCCTGGCTGACTCGGATAGCTCCACCGTGACACCCTCAACATCCCGGGAGGCAACAGCCGCCACCTGGGATATTGTCAGGGTCTTGCCCCCGAGCCGGACCACTGGCTTCCGGAACTCAGCCACCATCCTCTTCACCTCGTCCAGGTGGCTCCCCACCATGGACTCAGCCGCCGCTCCCCAGTTCAGCGGGTCGTGGCCGTGCTGGTACCGGCGGGAATTCGCACTCTTGATGCAGAGCCCGTTCAAGGCTCCGTTTCCGTTCGCGTGGATGTTATCCTTGGAGCTGACTTCCATGATCATATATAAGCTTGGAGGGGAGACTAGACTCTAATGGAGAGCTAAGAGAGGAGAATGGAATTGCTATGGGAAGGAAATCTGCAGAATGTGAGGGATTTCCTGCAGAGAGTGAGGAGAGAACGGGTTTAAATAGAAGAAGAATGGTATGGAAGGGATTAGGCATTCCTATTCCTTAGTCTATTCCGGTTACTGGGTTTGGTAGGTGGGCATATGGGGGTGTTGGGTGAGGGAGGATCTGAGCCGTCGTTGTTGAGTGATCGGACGGTGGGCGGAAGGGGGGCGTGGCTTCGTAGTAGATCAGTGGGGAGAAAGCTCTTACTGGTCAGAGTCAGCAGGCATCTGCATGGAGGGTGCGGTGGTTGGTGGGGGTTTGAACGCCGGACGTCCACATGGAATCCTCCGTTCACTAAACTTTCCCAATAATACGATAGACAAAACCAAAAACGTGCATACACAATCAAAAGATCGTATGATGTCCGATACGATGGATCTAGTTCATTGGATTAAGGACCAAAATACACATCCATTTTCCAACCAGCAAAAGATAAATAGTCTAGTAGATAATAAACTAATTCAGGATCAAACTGAATCGATTTACTAAGGAATAAAAGTCTCATGATTATCAATTTTCCTTCATTTAGAATACTCTTCAAGATCTTATTACTTGAGAAGTAGGGCTATCAAACCACGTTCCAAACTAACTCGCGTCGGTTCCATGAGATATTTTTATTGTTGCCCGAAATGGGGATGGCAAGAAATTGAGGAGAAAAATGGAAAAGGGAAGATTAGGAAAGCAATCGGGGCATTCCTTAATTGATCACTTAATTCAGTTCCTTAACCTCTCCACAGTTATTGTCAATAGATTTCTTGGTGCCACGAGATAAATGTAAACCCTCGATCACCAGACACTTAATGATCCGATATGGCGAGGCACTGACGATCGTATCATCTTGAATTTTCCGGTCGATCCATTAGCACTTGGCATCGACAGGAAAAGGGATACCACAGGAAAGATAATTGGAATCAAAATCAATATTCACGGGGGAACCGAAGTTGGTGGACTTGGACATCTCGACACTGTGGAGTACGAGGGAAGAGTTCTTTTGACTCGGGCATTTTAGCGGACGGCTTTAAGGACATCCAATAATGTTTGTATCGCGCAATAATGAAGAGAAAACTCGAGTATCAGTTATCGAAAATGTTCGGGGACATCACTGAACCAAATCAAATCTTAAAAACAAGGTCGAGTTAACCATGGATGGTTTTATTTAAAATTAGCCATCTCTATTGAAAATTAACAATTCCGGAGACACATTCAACTGCTTCTCCTTGCTAATCAGATTAAAAACTTAACAATGGATTATGGATAATGACTCCCTCTCGGCTTCGTCATGACCCAACAACTCTCTCTTCCCCCATCTCTAGACTTGAAATTTTCAAGGAAGATATCTTTGAGTTCGATCACATCGCCATAGCAAATGTAATTGATTTTCGAACCGTTATCTTGACATCTCGCCCCCATCGAACACCTTCAGCTGTTTCACATTTTGGGAGGCCGTTGCACCCCATTTGTGTATGCATCGAACATCAACCGAGAAAATAAAATTCAGGATGGGAGATATGATAATGGGTTGGTGCATCAGTTGAATAGGAAATCATCACATGATAATTATCCACCAAACCGGACGAGTCCAGCGGAGGGGTCAAGTCAACGAAAGCCAACTTGAACTTTTCATGCACCTTGCCGGCAGTGGTGTGTCACTGCAGACAATTTCCTCAAAAATTTGTGGTCATTAAAAAGGAAAAGGATTATTTGTATGATTTGATAAATTCTTTTTCTCGATTACAAAGAATCTGTAGTTCATTCGGAATAGGATGAAGACAGACATAGATAAGGGCAAGGGACTTTTTCTTTCGTAATGAGTACGTGAATCACGTTAGGCCCATGTTTGACAGTTTCTTATCAATTTCCTAGCCTTTTCTTTACAATTGTTTGACGGTGTCTCATCGCTAAAGAACACTACGAAGTTTACAAGAAAAGTGGTGTCCCTTTTTCATAGAAAGAGGCCGAGCCATGAGCAGTCAACTATATACAGGCGAAGATAGAAATCGTCAAGTCCGAAAAAATGTACATTTTTCATGTGTGGTGTGTCTTTACTTTTTGTCATGCACCGATGCACTTGGGATTCATTATTTGAGAAATGATCGATTTTCATAAATTCTTGCAGGGAGAGGACTTGCTCAGAGTTAGTGGGTATAATAACCGGAGATCATTTTGTACTTCAACTTTTTGTCTGCAAACGTTGCTGACGACACCTACCTAATAAGAACAATGCAAGCCACCACCATGGTTTGGGTCGGGAGGTCCTAGGTTCGAGTCTTCCACTGTTGCATTAAATGGGCATTTGGTACCAGTATGACTTTTCAATCCTCTTTCGGAGCTTGTGCTCTCTCTGCATCTTCTTCTGCAAAATGCGGAAGGACAAGCTGTGGAAGCAGCAGAGCTTGCCAGATAGAAATGCCAGGATCGAAAAATCTTATATTTTGGGGTCAGGATTCCAAATCTCTTGTGCTGCTGGGACAATTTGAGTATGGCAATCGAATGGTGGGACAGCTGCATTAAATTAGATGCACAAAGTTAACCCTGGAGCCTGCTTTATTTCTCCATCTCGCTTTCAAATTGACTTCTGTTGTGGTTGCATCAGAGCCATATATCTCACCTACCCCGAAAAGACAGAGAACGAGAGGGGCCGGTGTTGAAACAACAAGGCCAATGGCCTCAAGTACTCGAACATACATGAGAAACAAACTACACCACGGAACAAGCAATTTATAACTCATCCATCAAAGACAGTACGAAGTTCATAAGTTGATAACAGTCCGGTTATATACAATAAATGAGACGAAGACCCATCACGTGCCAGCAGTTTCTTGGCACTGTGACTTTGTAAATGGTCCTTATGATTTCACAGTACCCGGGAATAAAGATCAAGATTACAATCCACATGTCATCCACAGTAGAATTCTGGAAGCCATTGAGCTAGATCATTCTGTACCGGTTCCGATAATTGTCCCGGCAATACCAACAGTTGTAATTTGAGGAGATCCACAGCACGACGAGCAGGAAACTAGGAAGAAAAGAGAAAGGCGTGCATCTATATGCTGAAATTCGCCGGCCCATCTATTGACAACAGCAGCCACCTCTTCTACAGATTTTCATTTTTTTTTTCTAATTTTAATTTAACTGAACTGCGCTGCAGCGGTAACATATTACTTCTTCATCTTCTTTTGATAATAATTGTTATGGCAACAACATAGTTTAGACCCAAAAAACCTTGAAGTGAAAGGAGGGGGGGAGACAAAGCTGCTAGCTTATAGCATCGAGCTATGAACCATAGAGACCTGAAGATGCCAGGATCTTGCGCTGGCCTGCAGCATCTTGACTCCCAGCAGGCTTGTTGGAGAGCCTGCGTTTGTACCTCTTGAGGACTGATGCCAAGTTCTCCTTCCCCTTTGGGAATGCCACGTCACCTGCTGCAGTCCCGGTCCGGCCCTTTCTGTTCGAGATTGCAATCTCCACGTCCTTGATTAAATCTAGAAGCATCGGAGCGGAAGTACACTTGGCCCTGCCTGGCTTCAAGGTAGGAGGCAGCTGCCCGTTGGACCCTGGAAGAGCTGTGGTCTGCTGATGGAAACTCGATGGAGGGATCTGAAGGCAGATGCAAGGTGACATTGGGACCCGGGGCTTTGCAAATGCGGGATCGATGATTCCCTGTTTAGCAGGCAAGAAAATATTTGAAACATAAGCCCGAAAGACTGCAAGTCATGAAATTACCACAGAGTCTATTTATGATCATGTGTTTTCACTTGCCACCCCTCAAGTAGTGAAAAAGAAAGAAGTGAAACAAGGACGAACTGCTTGTCATCCATTTTACTTTTCTCGACAAACTAATGACAGATGCATAATTGTGTGAACTTAAACCATAGAAAATATATTTCTTCACACATAACCTTGTCTCATGAAAGAAAATCGACGAAAAAGGGAAATTAAATATGATCTCGATGCAAGTTAAAAAGGACTTTCAACAAGCTGGTCCCACAGGACTACTACCAGAAAACTCCCATTTTCCTGTTCAGTATTTTTAATATCGAGTAAGACTGAGAACAGAATGTACCTGTAGATGGTTAAGTACATAAGTGTATTTGCCCCATAATTCAGGCCTGCTTTCCATGAGTGACAGATCAAGTATTTTGTGTATACACCAAACCCCAAAACTCACCACGAGCTCGGTCTTCCATACACAATCATCGCCACAGTGGGGGACCGACGAGACCAGATGGTTCCCAAAATAACCCTGAGGATCATTGTTGGAGCCCACATAGCTCATCATCACACGATTCTCCAACTCGTATATGAATTTTTCTCTAGCAGCCACCCGATCAATCAGATCCTCGTCGGCCCCATCATTTTGCTTAAACAACCAATCAGATCCCTCAAGTTTGAGTAGCTTCAGTATACAGTGTCTCAGGGACTTGAGGAGATTGGTCTGCACGTCCATGATAGAGGTGGCTTCTTTGGTGGCAGAGCTCGAATTTGACCTATTTCCTATGACGGCCCCAACGGAATGCGTTTTATCAGCTACGCCAAACTGCTCAAAGGGCTGCCTCGACCACAGAGAGGAAGTATGTGAGCTCGAAGTCAACTGCATGCTCAATGCATCTCCATATCTGCCTGAGGGGAACACTTCGTCAATAGCCCGAGGAGGAGCTATGATTCTGGATGAGGAGCTTGAGAGCAAGGAATTCTCAAAAGCTGCTCGATTGGTGGACAATCCGAGGCCCAATCCAGTAGGGCTGTCCCACTGTACATTCTTGTCCCGATGGAACACTGAGATTCCTGATATATCCGGCGAGCTGTGGTACTTCTTTGTGTTGGATTGTAGGCCCACATTAGGGGAAGGACTTGGAGGGAGATTATCATAATAAGATTGCTCTGTCAGTATCAAATTACTTCCAGAAACTCCTACATTCTGAAAGCTCGAAGTCTGTAAGGGACTCATCCCATTCTGCAACTTCCGCCCAAGGGCATAAGCATGGGAGTCATTGTAGCTTCTAGGGCCCAGCGAGAGAGTGTTCTGTGTAGGAAACTCACTGCTGAAGCGATTGTTATTTCTGTCTGTTGGTATGCGATTGAGGCATGATGCAATCTGATAACCATGAATCGTGGCAGGCTGATTGTCCCAACCCTCTGAAGCTTGAGGTAGGCGCAAACTGGAGTAGCGCCTCTCACCTGAATCTAGACCGAGATGGGGCCCATGGCTTGAGTTCCGAACATATGCATCCAGCACCCTTCTTTGGTGGGACCACAGTGACGAAGATGGAGATGCCCTTTGGGCATCATATTGTGATGATTCTAAGCCTCCTGGCACCAGCTGTTGTTGCTCAGCAGAGTCAACGGGGCTTGAGCTTACACGAGAATCAGATCCTCCCATCCCACTCAGAGAGGTGAAATATGGTCCAGAAGAGTCTGACCTAGTATTAGCAGGGTGGTCCACCTTCACTGGGGAAATAGAAACCTTTGGGTCAACTCCAAGCAAAATGTCCAACTTCATCGCCTTTGCTTCAGGAGTAGCTTGCCCATGCAAATCATACAGCTGTGCCCAGAACTCATCCAAAATGGTTGCTAACTGACGCCTTGCAGCCCGGCCCAGTCCAGCTAGTCTTGAGAGACTCCCAGCACCAGTCCCACCATCATCACTCTTCCCACTGAGGCTCCGTAATGAACCTGGACCCTCAGAACTTACTGAAGGAGTGCTCCCCGGAGCCATTTTTGGCACTTGGTCTGGCTCCCACACATACCCCCCACTGTCGCATTTCTTCATCTGCATTTCTCCCTCAATCTTCACAGTCTTTTCAATTGGTTCAACTGATTCAGTCTTTTCCGCCTTGGTCCCCACCATGGTTCTTCCGCAGATCTCATCTGGTAAATTTAATGTTGGGCTCAGTGCAAGTTGTTTCAGCAATGCCGGCTCCTCATGCGAAGTTATGTTATTAGATTTGCTCTCCTCGATAGTCATCAATTGGCGCTCCTGATCAGACTGATTCAGTTCTGACAAATCCAGATCAAGATTTTTGATCAATTTCACAGGGGGACCTTCTGACGGCTTCCCACTTTCTGGTGAAGCTTGGATCTCCTGAATATTTTCTCGTTCTTCATGAAGAGAACTGATTTCACCAAGATCAGACATCTCTCTCCCTATAGAAGTTGTCTCTTGAACAGGCTCACATAAATCCAAGTTCCATCCCTGAGCATCCAGCTGGGTGCTTGCCGACTTTAATGGAGTAGCCAAGAGCCAAAGCATCAACAAGAGAGAGACAAATGCTGTGACAAGAATGAAGATGTAGGGGGTAGATGAGTTCCCGCCAAAATTCCACCTAAGATTGCCTGCCCAGTCACTGTTCCCAAAAATCATCTCCAAGACAAATACGATATTCAACCCGAGCATACCAATGAAGGTGATCAGGGCTAAAAACTCCATCAACGGGGACATTTTGTGGATATCCATCAATTTATTTGAGCAGGCAATCCGGAAGAGCGGAATTAAAGAAGGAGGGAGCGTTACAGCAACCATAACTTGCGTAAATATGAGAAGCTGATAGACCCCCTCAGCTCCTCCATTCCGCACACAGTAAATGGCAGGAATAATTGCGGTAATTCTGACGGTAACTCGGTGGAGCCAGCTTGGAATTTCTAGTCCGAAGAAACGGTGTACTATGGTTTCTCCCCCAAGGCTCCCTGTTAAAGCTGTCACCTGACTTGAACCATGCAGGACCAGTAGGAAGAGAAAAGGCGCCACCGGTATATGCAATACCTGCACCAGCCATTTGAGGAAAACCAGAGGTAAATTAGTCAGTCAAACATGATGAATATTCAATTTACTGCTACCTTAAAACTTCATGAAATGAATCAACATTGTATCTGCGGAGCACATATTATTATGATTGGATATATAATATTTATTTTCAGATCGAATTTCATGTCAAGCAACAAAGATTCCAACCTACCTGTTCCACCAATGACAAGGCATCCTGAAATGTAAGCAATGCAAGGCCTGTGCTGTAGAACATATTAGCCGCAGAGCTCATCAGCATATAGCTTGCAAGAAAAATGCAACTGAATATGCAGAATATGGCAAAGAGATGGTCTTGGCACAGTGTTTCCTTGGAAACACTAGGCTGGACTAGGTTCTGCTGCAAGAAGAAAAGATAAATAATGTTATATAGATAAATCTACATCTCCATAAAGGAAAGAATGACAAGGGATAATGTTGATCGACTAATTAAGATGATTCAATTTGACTCAGCCATCACATGACAAAATCTCATGGTGGTTCAAACAACCAAATATGTGACAACTGTTATAATTTCCAACTTATGATGTACACAATTCTCAATTTGTCAAGAAGAAACATTCTTAAACTGGATGTTAAGTTTTTGCCTGCGCTAAATATATTAAACACACAATGACAACATTGTGAAAATATAAGATTCAGATAGGGATCAATACCCGCACAAGTGCCGAATGCAGATAAAAGTTCTGAGGCAAAACACTGGCTCCAAGGAGACTCATCAGCACAAAGGCACTCTCCCCACTTAACTTTGTAAGTATTCCATTCATAGACAATGAAACCTCTGGTTGATTTACAAATACCCCGTAGGTATAAGCAAAAAGAACAGAGCCCGCCATAAAAATGCAAACAGACTTTGCCTTATAGTTCTCCTGAAAGAACATTTATGCAATATTTATTTCCATTGATACATAGACCCCATGAAAGGTTGGAAGAAGAAGAAGGGAGAGCATCCTGTACCAGACTTACCATGAGAATGGCCAAAATTGGGTAGAAAACTGCATCAACAGTAGTCAAAAGAACACAGGTGAACAAATCCACCCCAAGCAAGAGATTAAGCCCATGTGCAATACCCAAAATCTGGCACAAGAGATACATTCCGAATATAAATGTAAGTTCAATGAGTCATGCCTATAAATCAAAGATCTGCAGACATGATATATTGAAGAAAACCAGTGGAGTCTAAATTGAACCAAGGAGAGAAGAATACCACTGCAAGATCTGAAGTTATCACTGAAAACTCCGTCTGAATCCCCAGTAAGGCGCATGTGTATTTATCATACTCATTACTGCAAATCTACAGCATCATGATAGAGTGTCAATGACTTGCTTTTTGAGATTAAGATGGCACAAAAAGGTTACTAGAACTCAATGATTCCATAACAAAGCAATCAGAGCTTCCATCAAGATAATAGAGTAAAAGCCAAATTTCAGACTTTTTGGTAAAGTTAATAATTTCACAGAAACATGATCCTGCTCTAGATGAGAGGGTTAAATACGAGTTTTCAACACCGACAACAGTTCTTTACAGAAAGCTGGCAAAGAAACAAAGTTTGGGAAAAATTGAAAAGCATTTTCTTATATCATTCTCATGGGGACAGACATCAAGAGCAGGAAAGAGGTGGGAAAATATATATGCACACCTCAGCAAGGTCTCTTCCTGTGACTACAGCAATACGAGCAGAGAGGTACTGGCACAGAGTAGCGACAAGATTGAATACAAGCATCGCTGCAATAAGATCAAACCCAAACCGAGCGCCTCCTTCCACAGATGCTGCCCACTTTCCCGGGTCAACATATCCAACTGAAATGAGTATCACTGGAACAACCGCAGGGAGCAGGCGGCGAAAAACTATCGGGATATCGTTAGACCCCGATGTTTCTGATTCCATGTCAACAGTGTTCAAGGTTTATGTCCTCCAAAGTGAAGTACTTATTACATTGCCCTTCAACAATTGAAGAACATCATGTTGAAGACATAGGCCACTGATCATTAATTACATGGATCCAACTATTGAAGCTGCAACTTTGTGAGAGAGGAGATCACCCTCAAGACCCGAAATCTACCATCTTCCGAAATCTGATATTAGCAGGAGATTCCACATTCAAGGAACACAATTACCCTGAAATCAATCTTATCTAGGGTCTTAAATGCCTGCTTTGGTAGAAGCTACTGCATTTCCTGTACGGACCAAATGGGGGTAAACTGACCCTGAGATAATTACCCAACATAGGAAACTTTTGGATCCACTTAAATGATGATGTAGGAAACTTCAGATCGACTCACATGATAGAAATTCCAATCCCCACCAACCAAGAATTTCCACTTATAGGAGCTTCAAACTGATAAATAATAGAGCAGATGCAGGTCAATGCTTTGTCCAACTACTGTTCTAGAACAACAATAACGCCACTTTCAGGAGCCTAATAAAAAACTACCCATCAGATCACAGAAGTCAGTACCATATCAATAAAATTCATACAGCAAAGGAAAAATCTTAGGAAAGTCTTGCACAGAATGTTGATAGCAACATTTGGAGAAGCAGAGCTTTTCTTAAACCAGAAAAAAGGAGTCAGGTGTTACTCGCTCAGAGCTGTATAAAATCAGTCTGACCATCGGAAAAGAAAAGTTGTATAGATGATCCGAACAATCCAACTCCAGGGATATCAAAGGTAATCCTTTGTGATTTCTTAATCTAAACATTCCAATGGCCAACGGAAATGCTGGTCCTTGATCAACTAAAGCAGCACAATCCAGCAACTTATAAATTTTTATGCAACAATTAGTCAAATTTAGCTTTCAGAGTAAATTGGAGCTTCAGGAAACCAAATATGACCATCATCGTCAGAGCATAACCGCAGCAATCCCAGAAGGATCAAGAAACAACAATCGGACAAAAACAGTAACATATGAACCCTAATTTCCAAAAATGGAATCCAATAAAGAAAACGCAGGGGGACACCAATAACGACCCAACGAGATAGGAAGATAAGAAATTGCTACGGCGGATCTGATGCATCTGACTGAGAAGGCTCAGCAAGAAGAACACGTACCCTTTTGCACAGAAATCAATGTTGATGGGGGGAAAAAAGCTCGGAAGAGAGAGGGAGAACAGGGGATTGCAGAGAGAGAATTTAATAGATTCTCACCAACATTTGCCCGAAGAATCCCTTTCTGGGTTCCTCTCCTTTCCTCTGATTGCGATCACTTTGATGCTCAAAAGGGCTTCCTTTGCACAGAGTTCACGAGTTTATCAGAAAGAGTGAGCTCAACTTTTCAGAGAGAGAGAGAGAGAGAGAAGAGACCATCGGGTGGAGGGTTTTAACTTTTAACAAGTATCGTGTATTGGCCAATAAATTAGTTATATACCTAAAAAAATCACGAATTATTTAAATGTTCTTTAACTGATTATAAACTACTTTTTTTTAGAAAATTATGAATAATTTAAGAATTTTTTAATTTATTACAAATTTTTTATCTAAAAAATCATAAATTATGCTCTATTTTTTCGAATTTATCACGCCATTAATCTTTACTATTAATTATTAATGTACATCATTAATTTTGTTGATGGGGCAAAACGAGTTTGACGTAACATCAAACGTGGTGTCCATTTAGTCATAAAAATGTGGAACATCTATTTGCATGCCTATCATCATGGTAAAATAGAGAATTCGACAATAAGTCGTGATTTTTTATGACCAGATGGGCTCTACCTTTGATGTCATGTCATATTCCATTTGTACAATCAGTAAAATTAAAGGTACACATCAGCAATTACCAGACAAAATTAATGACGTAGTTGATTAAGGAAAACAGAGCATAATTCATGATTTTCTATGCAAAAAAATAATTTGTGATAAATTAAAAAATTCTTCCACATAAATACATTTTATGCGGAAGAATAAGTTATTTGTATGATATTTTTATATAAAATTAATGGTAATATAAATTTATTTTGGATTGATTTATTTTCTTAGTCGACTCCAAACTTTTGGAATATCTGTTATTTTAAGACTATTTGTTAATCTTTTCTTCTTTATGTTAAATTTTATGGCGTGCCAGAAATAATTCAAATGTAACAGTTAAGAAATTTTACTCAAAGACGCATAAAAAAATTGAAAATGATAGTGGAGAAATAATATTATAAAAGCGAAGGAGATAGGCTAGCGAAAAATCTTAAATAATCGTATCTCACAGTGATATGGTGAGAAAAAATTAATTAAATTATTCCGATGAGTAATAATTAAAATAAGTGTTCAGGTGATTAACACAAATTTACGTATTTGTCATAATTCGACTGGTATTTCATCAAACTACATGGTGAGATATGATCACCTGAGAATTTCTAGGGGCGATAGTGCAAAGTCTCCGTCGACGGCAGCCGTAAATGCTAACTTCTCAGTACACGATACGAGAAAATCTTAAATAATTTTATTTAAGGTAAAATGGTGAGAAAATACTCAGTTATTCATTTATTTCAATTTAATTGATATTTTATGATGTTGCGTGGCAAGTTGGATGATCGAGAAAGCTCTCGAATTGATGTTCTTGTACAAGTACGTACAAATAATCTCACTACGAGTAACGTGCTCAACAAAAATAAAGTAGAATCTATAATCTTATACATTACTCGTAGAAGCACAAAAACGTTCTATTCGCTCTAACTAGTCGATTGTCATGTATTTTTTTCTGATAAGTTCGACTCGAGTCAGCCATCAAGGGTAATGAGCTCTCCCAAGTATGTATTTTTTGTAACCACAAGATTAGAACGGGAAATATTATTTAAAATGAATAAAGCGGTACTAAATCGTATCAATTTTTTTATAATTATTGGATTTGTAGTTTGTTCATGCAACAAATTACTTTTTTTAAGGTGACAGATTGATGCTTGCACAGCATATAATTTCCGAAAATCCTTTTTTTTTTTGAAATATTGAAACGTGAGATAACGAATCGAATTGATCGAGGCATAATAAGAAATTGGGTTGGGCTGCTCATCCGATAATCTTTTCCTTGTCCTCGGTGACAGAAACTCCCTCACTTGCACGGCAGAGATTTAACTCATTAATTAATATATGAGACACGTACCGACCACACGTTCTTATCAACATCATTTTTCTACAAAAATAAGTCAACTGATAGCTTCGCCTTTTCGCCCACGAGGGACAACCAGGGAGGTCGGGCGCTAGACGTTTTCCAAGGCCTCCTAAGTTTGAATTCCAGGGGAGCACTTCTCTGGGAAATATTTTCTCGTGGGTGGGAATTTTATAACTCTCGAACCCGTCAGATTTATCTGATTTATTCGGCGCACGGGGATTTGCGGGCTATTACGTGTGCCTCGAGAAAAAGGTGTCTCAACCACTGCTAGTCTGGTTTGGAATGAGTTCAGATATCTCGGTTATCAAAAAAATAAATTTCGCCCTTTCATGATTTACTTTCCTAATTGCAATATCCGTAGCTCGCCCTAGTTGGGATTACGGTCCGATTAAGCCCTCCAACACTCAAGCGAGTAGACATGAAGGTAGAAAGAGAAAGAAGCAGACAAAGATAGAGAAAATCTGAAACGTAACGATTAATTCAATGGCGATGGACATTTTTAGTCATGTGTGTAGAAAGTTTGGGACGAAAATCATTGGAGTAGACCGTCGATCGGTTGCCAAGTGTTGTCATCTAATAAGACGGTCAAGATCTGTCCATAGCGACCTAAGGTCAATTTTAACCCAGTTTAGCTCTTATACATGGGAAAAAAATACATTAGATGGTCACACCTCACATTAATAATGTGAGAAAATTTAATTAAATCACTCGGATTAGTAATGATTAAGGTAACTACACCGAAAAATTAATATCAAACTACTCGTTTATCAAAATATGATTGGTACTTCCTCGCAATACACGTAATGAGATTAGATCATTAACAATTGATCCATACATGCAATGTTTTGGTAACGAACAGGTGTGGTATGTTCCTCGTTATACCATGCAAGTGTCCTCACAAAGCATGCAGGTGACCCGTCGCGCTCGAATGGATCTAGAAAATTTATTTTAAGGGAGTAAAATTTAATGACACGGTAATATAACGAATTTGTGGGCAAAATATAATAATCGATAAAAATTAGATAAAATTAAGTAAAATGCACATAGTATCTTATGAATTTCTTCAAGATCATGAGTCAATTTTTTTCAGTGTACATGGTTCAATGTTTATAAATTCAACGGATAATGATTAATTCCAATTTGAGCAATTATCGGATGTATTCCATAATAGGTGATAAGTTCCATGTTTTGACCAGAAATTGACCCTGACAATGTGTAGCAGCCATAAACGACCTAATCAATGATGTCAAACATAATGGACCATGCATCAACCTGCACACCAAATGCAGCTATCCAGTCGTTTCTGTCGTCGACAACCGATGCACAAACCTTTCTTCCTCTTCTTCTTCTTCCAGTTCGATCGACTGTTACGCCTCGAAATTCACCCACGGCTGAGAAAAATAACGCTCGAGGCTCGAGAGACCTGTACGCATCAAGATTTGGGTGTAAATATACCAAACGACAAACGTCCTTTTAACGGTCGAGTATTAATTGGGATTCTTCATTGCTAATTACTACCCGTACACATTCGGCGGTGTTATTCGTCCATGGCTCAAGGATTAAACGGATTTCTCAAACCATTAGCTAAGGGACCTTTAACCGAAATTCGGATTTTTTTCGATATAAAGAATAGGTACGTAAATTTAAAAATGGTAGAAAGGTTCGGATTTTTTTCAGCCGGCGGGCGTTTTTGGTAGTGTAAGTTTAAGTAAATATGCCTTGATTTGATAATTAATTACAAATGCGCCCAGCGAATCCAATAGCTGACGAGGCAGCTGAGGGTAAAGTAAAAAAAAAACAAGATCCCTTACTGACAACGAATCTATGATGTCGGGAAAGCCTTTAATTTGTTATCATTCGAAACAATTTAACGAGCGTCTGATGATTTTTAATTCAAAATTATTCCATATGAAAAATATTTTTCATGTTAATAGAGATTGACTAATAAAAAGTGGATAAATTTAAATAAAACTTACAGGATATTTTGCAAGCTTTTTAAATTAAAAAAAAAAAAGCGATCGCTGCCTACCTCCCCTTAAATCCATCCGTACGAGGTGATTATGCCTGTCATATGGTAAATATGATCACCGAGTGACGAGAATCATGATTGTAAAATCGAATTAAAGGCAAACCACGATTTCTAGCTTCCATTCTCAAAGCTCAACATAGGGGCAAGATTATTCAGTTTTAAAAAAGCCGTACACACACATCTTATAGTTTAAGCACGATTATAAAATAGTTATTTTATAATTATTTTTTGTTTTTTGATTTTTTAAAAAACTAAATTTTATTCGTTTATATTACTGATATCTAAATAAATAATATCAGGTTGTGGCACTATTGTATCCAAAACTTGTTCCACACACACAGGGACAAGACACACAAGACACACCCTGTCTCTCCCTTTTTGGCCACGGACAGGACTGTCGATCAGCAAGAGAATCCAGAGTCTTTCCATAAAAGACTTCGGTGCAATGGCGTCCTTAATCTTCGCAGATATGTTAAGATTTGTGTAATATCACCGTCCATCATCCAAAACTTTCGACGTGAAATCACGAGACGTAACGAACTCCTTCTGTAAAACACATAAAGGGTCCGGCGTGACTCACGATCAGCTTCTATATTATATATAATACCACGAGTTTATTATCTGAAAGTATTAGTTTTGATTTGATCTTATATATGTATATAGAATCAAGGGTTTTATCTCATGATAATTCGAGCAAACTCTTCACTCCCAGTCATTCCCAATTCACTGCACCAAGCAGACCAACTATTTTTTTCCCCTTTTTTGTTCTCTTCTTCTGGATCTGTCTTCTTCCATAATTCATGAACGTGTCGACCTGCAGAGTCAACATTACAGGACCAGACCATCTGTTCAAGACAAAGAACAAACTGAACCATGTTCATTGAACCCCCTGCTACCGTGGCCCCAACAGCTCGAACGTACATGTATAGATCATATTATATTGTGTACGCACATCGTCCGGAGATTAAAATATTTTAGGAAATATCATTTTAATGCATAATTTATCGAGGAACATATCGAGCTAAAGAGTCTCTGTCTAGACACACATACGATCCATACTATGCATGAACTGCCGGCCGGTCCAACCTCAAACGCAAACGGTCCCAACTAGGATAAGACGATACGTTAGGATAATGTAAGTTCCACACAATTACGTACAGGTGGGTCGACGTGCCACTGAAGTGCGTCACATCATCTTTTACAAATACTCGCAACCTCATCAAATCGACGCGACGCCTTCTCCAACGTGCTAGATCCGAGCCGTGCTCTTGGTGCGAATCGCTGAGCTGGCAAGGATATAGTTTGCGAATTCTAGTTTACTAGATTGTGATTTTTGGGGCTGTGCGATGTGAAGAGGACGAATCTGAGGAGGTTCACTGAATCTTATAATACAATTAGCTTCCGGGAACACACATGAACTTGGCTGATCAATGATTTGTTAGTCAATCAATGAAATCAAAACCCTTTGAATAAATTAGACCGATAATACACGTAAGACGGTAAGAGTTGACCCCATATGTGTGTGTGTCTGTGTATACTTATATAAATATGGGGCCGAAACGTGCTGAATCTTATTACTTAATAAATCATGGGCTGCTATGTGTCCATTTAACGAGGGAGTTCTGCAATCCAATAATATATATATATATATATATATATATAGAGAGAGAGATCAATGTGAAGAAACAAAGGGATAAAAAAAAATCACATTTCCGTAGGCCGATCCGATTCGAATTGAATCAATCAAGACTCGTTGGATTTTTTTATACCAGTATGTGCACAGCAGGCACCTATACAGTCCAGGAAGGTCATCCTAAAGGTCTAAACTAACGAGCGATAACATCAGATTCTCTTATATTTTGATATTTATTTCATTGACTCGTTGATACGGGATTCAATTCTCCAGAATGGGAATCGCTTCGGTTGGCATCTCCTTCCCGGCCGACTTCTGGTTCCCATGATGGGCTCTGGATTCGTGACATATGCGGTGAGACTGTCGACCGGCATGAGGCCCACAGAGAAATTCCTCTCGGGCCCAACTCAATTACTCGATCCACGGTTGTACCGAAAAGTTCGAAAACTGAGGTCGGTCGGTTCACGTCATCGCAAGTGATGCCCCTAAATTCTCCGTGCTCCTATTCTATGGACGAATGCAGCTAGCTCGGCCGGCTTCGACCAAGCCCGGATAAAAAAACTGGGTACTCCAAACGTAAATCTGCTGAGTTTTGTGTTTGTACATTTGGTTGGTCGGAAATTTACACGGTGGGCTGGCTGGATTCGAGCCTGCGAGTGATCATTGAAGTTTGAGAGTGCGAGTCCGGAGGAGGGCAGGGTCTTATCTGATCCGATCCGACGACGAGAGGTAAGGCGAGGGGAGGACGGAGACAGAGATACGCGAAGTGACGGAGGGTGCACGTCACCCTCCATCGGGTGTCGGACACGTGGAGGATTCCTTCCGTCGGTTGCTCGACCTACGCGGTCCAAGACAATTTGCAAGTCAAGTCAATTGTCACTAGCGGCCATCTGTTGCCTGCCTGCATCGTCATGTTGTCATGTAGTTGTCACACTTCTATTTGTGTTCGGGTAACAAAGTTCTATCTAACCCGTCATATTATCCTTAAATTTTCCTTATAAACAGTACTATATTATTGAAAATATTATAACGTATTTTTAAAATTTTATTTATAATATTTACTTTTCAAAAAATAATATAATATCTTTTATTGTGTCAACAACTCAGAATTTAAATGGAAAATTATTAGACGAATTGAGTGCATGGATATTGAGATGTACTCAATTAATAATTATTTAATATATCAATAATAAATATCATATTATATTAATAAATTAAATATTATAAATAAAGAGAAAAATATACTGTAACATCAGCTCGAGATGATCGGTGACTGATCGCCCGGTTCATGTCAGCCTGTCTCGAATAAAGTAGATGCCTATTTACGCTTTCTGAATGCGATGAACGAGGACATTGCCGTATTCATTCGTCATGCTTGCTGCTGTGCGTCGATCATGCGGTAACGTTGACACCATTCAGACGCAACCTGCGCAGCCTTTGTCCCAGCACGGACCGTAATTCGATGATTCACCACAAGTTGCTCGAAATATCCGACGGAAACAGAAAGGTCTTCGTACACGGTTTTGGAATAAATTTGCTCGCCCCTCCTCTGAAAACTGTTACCAGTTAAATTCTTGCAAATTCATCGCCCTGTTCGTATCGTGCAATGGAACAGGACTTCAACCTATAATCAAGAAATTCTGAATTCCATCCAGAAATTACGTGCTCATTTATTGACCTTGTTTGCCACGGGAAGAAGAAAAGGCCAGACAATGACCGTGCAGCTACGAGGGGAGGTGCTCGTGCTACATTAGCTAGGTGTCATTAGGACCCTGTTTGTCGAAGGAGACATTACTTAAAGATTCCGCCTGATTTATGATTCTCTTCATGCCGCATGCATGCCTTAGCTTTTCACTTTGCCCACTATTTTTCTCCCCGTCACGCGTGAATAGATGAACTTAGGGAGAGAATAAAGTGAAAAGAGAATAAACGAGTACGAGATTCTTATGTCATCTTACAATCTCGATCGATAAGTAAATATCGCTTTCACGGCTATCGGCGTTTTCTGGTCGGCCACGATAGCTCTCGATGACCAATCGGGATGGAAATTAGGCAGCGGATCGTAGAGAGGATGGGAGCAGAAGACGACAGGTAGGGGCGAGATTCTGTCACTGAAAACGAACATGAAAATGCCATTCGAGAAAAACATTCCGAGGCCGCGGAGGAGGCTTTGCCTCAACGGGTTCCGCAAGTAAAGGGAACTGTTAACTCTGGTCACAGCTAGCTCAACCAGAGTCCCACTGCCAACCATGGTTAACTCTTCTCGCAAGCGGGTCGAGCGAGCAATTGAAGGTAACCCTCTCGAGCCCGATAAATTCCAAAGTATCGCGATAAGCTGAGGAGTCCCTGCGAATGAGTTAATCAATTATTAATGAATTAATTACGTGTTTTGGATTAGATTTATTTATTCGTTCCGTACTACTGTAACACAGAAGTCAGGGAACTGAATTGATTAATCCGGAGGGAATTGCTGTATCATAAAAAAAAATTTCCGAGAAGAAGGAATTTCATGCGGTGACGCTGAATGAAAACCAAGAAAATCGAAATTTTATGAGTAAAATTTTTTTGTTTTTGTATTCTTTTCTTGGAAAAATTCTTAAATAATATTATCTTATTATATGACATAGTAAAATATTAATTAAATTATGATAAATTTATAAATTAATATTAATTACTTAAATAATTATTTTAATTATTATTAGTTAGAATATTTTAATTAATTCTTTTTCACTGTATTACTGTAGGGAGTCGGGAGATTTTTTTGACTTTTCTTGTGATATGTGGAAGGAAAATGGTGTTTTAAAAAAAAAAAAAAAAACAGAGGAGCAGGTTTCTTAAAGATCTTTTGTTGGTTTTACTGGCTTCCGAAGATACGGAGAGCTTCTTCAGATCCGAAGGAATAGGTTAGAAATCGAACAACCCCCGATCAGAAAGGCCGAAGAAATCTAAAACGACAACCCACTGGAACAAAAAGGAGTGGGCTTTTCGGCTTTTCCTCACAGTACTGTCTGTCTAATCTCGTCTCGGAGGATCCCTCTTTTTCTTCCACCACTTTTCACTACGACCGCTACTGAACTGATCTTTCTTGTTGTCTGTCTGTTTTCCGGTTGTGCTCGCTTTTGTTCTTGGGGTCCTGTTGTTTTCCACGAGAGGCTCTTTATGTTCCCAGAGAGCATTGAATGAATCTTTGAAACCGAGAACAAAAGAACACGCAGACAGAGACTCTTTTCTTCTCTTTCTCCCCCTTTTCGTTTTCGCTCCCTCTGTTTGGTGCAACAAGGCTCTTTAGCTGCTCTTATTGTGTCGGTCATCGAGCTCTCGATTGAGTCTCTGAGCAGAGTGGGGGAAGGAACAGCGAAAGAAGATTCCTTTCTCCTTTCCTTTTCCTTTTGCTGAAGAGCAGAAGAGGTTCCTGCTTTCCTGTCGGTTCTTGGACTGTGATTGGGTTCTTGGACTTGAAGGTATTGTCCTGCGTTCGGAATTCCGGTAGTGTCCCTGCTTTCCTGTCGGTTCAGATCTTTGATTTCTTGAATTGAGCTGGGAATCGGGCGTTGCTTTCTCCCTTTTCCTCCTAAACTTTGGTCGTTTTCTCAAGTCCGGTGTCTCTGATTTTGGTGGAAAAAGCTTTTCTTTGGAGCATTTTCACGAGCTGCTATTGCCGGCAGCAGCGTCCAAGTAGAGCAAATCGAGAGAAAGGGTCAATTTTGAGCTGCAAATTTGATATATTTATGGGCTGTCATCTCATCACCAATGCTGAAGTTTTGTAGAATTTGGTTGATTCCTGCGGCCGATTTGGGATTCTGATTCTTTCGGGAAGTGGAGTTGAAATTTTTCCCTTTTTCGAAGTATTGCTTTCATTTAGTTGAAGAGAGAGAGAAATCGAGAGAGAAGATGATTACTTTCATAGAAGCCAAGGACAAGCTGAAAGATGCTGAGAGCACTTTGGACTATCAGCTATGGCACGCCTGTGCTGGTGGGATGGTCCAGATGCCGCCGGTCAACTCAAAGGTCCTCTACTTCCCTCAGGGCCACGCCGAGCACGCTGGTGGGACCGTGGACTTCCGGAGCCTTGCTCGGGTCCCCCCTTACATCCCATGCAGGCTCGCCGGAGTCAAGTTCATGGCCGACCCCGAGACCGATGAGGTCTACGCGAGGATTCTCCTGGTCCCCCTGACAGGACCTGAGGGGCAGGATTTCGAGGATGACCGGCTCGGAGGAGGCTGCCTTGGTGGCCCTGATGGGGGGCCGGAGAAGCCCGCCTCGTTCGCCAAGACCTTGACCCAGTCCGATGCAAACAATGGAGGCGGGTTCTCTGTGCCGAGGTACTGCGCTGAGACGATCTTTCCTCGGCTGGACTACTCAGCAGACCCTCCTGTTCAGAACATTCTCGCCAAGGATGTCCATGGCGAGACATGGAAGTTCCGGCACATTTACCGTGGGACCCCGAGGCGGCATCTATTGACCACAGGTTGGAGCACCTTCGTCAACCACAAGAAGCTTGTAGCTGGTGATTCGATCGTGTTCATGAGGGCTGGGAACGGGGATCTCTGCGTTGGGATCCGCCGCGCAAAGAGAGGGATCGGGTTCGGGATTGGGCCCGAGAGTTCGACCAGCTGGAACGGCTGTTCTGTTACCCCATACGGAGGTTTCTCGGCGCTCCTGAGAGATGAAGAGAGCAAGCTAATGAGGAACGGTGGTCATGGTGTAGGGTCAAATGGTGGAAGCACTGGCAAAGGGAGAGTGACGGTCGAGGAGGTTGTTGAGGCGATTAAGTTGGCTGCAAGCAGACAGGCATTCGAAGTTGTTTACTACCCACGAGCGAGCACGCCGGAGTTTTGTGTGAAGTCGTGTCTGGTCAAGTCAGCGATGCAGGTAAGGTGGTGCTCGGGGATGAGGTTCAAGATGCCCTTGGAGACAGAGGACTCCTCGAGGATAAGTTGGTTCATGGGGACGATCTCCTCTGTCCAAGTAGCCGATCCCATCCACTGGCCTGATTCACCGTGGAAACTACTTCAGGTACTATCTTCTAATAGACTCAGTTTTTGTACTCTGTCTTCGTAGTTAGGCCTCTTCGATTAGTCATTCTGGGTGTTTTCTCGTGCGGTGTTGATCATGCTGGCTTACATTCCCGATTGTTACGAAGCCAATGCCCTTGTGCTTAAATGGTCCTGAATCTGAATATTGTCGAAGATAATAGACTCTTGGCTCTTTGTTCTTATTGGATCGTGAACAATGGTCATTGGACTTCTAGAATTGCTGTGTGAGCACATAATAACTTATTCATTGCTGCACAATGCAGGTAACATGGGACGAGCCTGACCTGCTCCAAAATATGAAGCGGGTCAGCCCGTGGCAGGTGGAAGTGGTATCCAACATTCCAGCAATCCACCTTTCCCCATTCTCACCCCCCCGGAAGAAGCTAAGACCCCCTCAATACCCGGATTTCCCGCTTGAGGGCAGCCACTTTCCGATGCCACCAATGTTTTCCGGCAATCTCCCCCCTTTTGGTTGCCCATCCGAGACGTCTCATCCTGCTAGCATGCAGGGAGCCAGGCATGCTCTCCACTGCACTCTCTCCCTACCCGATCTCCACCTCAACAGGCACCAGCAGACTAGTCCAGGCCCGTATTTTTCCAGTTTCCCGCACCCTCTGACACCGAATAGAACTGTAAATGGCCCATTGACATACAAATCTGGTGGCATCAACCAGACTTCTCGCCAGGCTTCTGGCCAGGCTCAGAAGAAGCCTGAAGATTCCAAGACTCCTCAGCTCGTCCTCTTCGGCCAGCCCATTCTCACAGAGCAGCAAATCTCTCTCAGCTGCTCGGCTAACACAGCTTCATCTGAAGGGACCGGAGAGAAGATCGGGAATCACTCTGACGGGGCTTCTCAGATGTCACTCCAGCTGTCCAGGGACGGTCACCGGGAAACTCCTGAGCCCAACTTGGAGACTAGCCATTGTAAGGTCTTCATGGAGTTGGAGGACGTGGGCCGAACCCTCGACCTGTCATCGGTCGGGTCGTACGACGAGCTCTACAACAAGCTGGCAGACATGTTCCAAGTTGAGAATTGCGAGGCGTTGAACCATGTCATATACTGGGACACCAGCGGAGCAGTCAAACATGTCGGAGATGAACCTTTCGGGTAAGAATTACCACTCAGAACTTCCGGAAACCATTTGTTTCATGCTTTCTTTCTTACAAGGTCCATTTTTCTCCTGCGGCTTTGTCCAGAGTGTTCATGAAATCGGCAAAAAGACTGATGATACTGACGGAGTCGAGTGGCAACAGCAGAGTAGCAGTTAGATACGGGGAGCGGGAGGGATAGAACAGAAGCTTTTTCAAGTGTACAGCCGGTAACTTATTGACCACAACGTTTGTACACCCGAGCTAACTTCTTTTGATTTTCGGACTCCTCCTGTACCGGACCGGTCCTGCTGGATCGATTTTTGGATAATGAAGCTGCAACTTCTTCTGAACTTTCTTGTGCTTCTATAACTAAAGTTGGATCAAATCATGAAAAATTTCTTAAGCTATTGGAAGTCTTGCTGAGATGACATAGCCGGAGCAGACGACAAACCAAACCTGTCACTGGCGTAGCGGATCAGTCTCCCTGCAACCGTGTGCATTGCTTCTGCCGACACGGCACTCTTCTTCAGTCCTATAATGTTATCTCATCGTTTGTCAACTGATGGAGACGTCAGCTGCTGCTTGATTTTTTCAAAGACAGGTCGATTTCCACCAAGTTGGAATGCTGTAATTACACACGGAATCTCTTAGAAGGGGCGCTGTCCAATAATGTTGAGAGATGGGAGGAGGCTGCTGTCTCGTGCCTGACCAGAACAGCTTCAAGAAAAACCTCCAAATATGAAAACAATGGGAGAAAAACAAACTAGGGTGGTTAGAGGTCGAATCGGACTGATGATAGAACAGAACAGAGAAGAACATGGCATGTTTTTCTTCCTCCATTTCATAGTCTGACAACAATGCCGTTAGGTTTGGTTTGAGTTTTGACCTGGAAAACGACTGATTAAGATTTCATCACCACCTGGGGAAGTCTGGTAGTCATATAGAAAAAGATGAAAAACAAAACAGAAGAAGTTTCACGATGGCAGCATGTGGATCTTTTGAAAGATCGTCCTGTTCACACAGCAACAGGATAGCCCCCCTCTTCCTTCCGGCAAGTAGCTAACTGCCACTTGGGATTGGACAAACTTTCCGTGAAAGAGAGACACGTTTTCGTTTTTCTGGTTAGAGAAGAGACCGACAATCGAAAAATAGGGTGGAAGGAAGATAGAGATATAAACTTACGATGATTGAATTGATATTTCTTGATTTGAATCGAAGACGATGTCAATTGCAGTAAACTGTCTTCATCTGTTTTGATGGTAAGTGAGAAACTTCTCTCCTTCTATCTGTTTTCCTTTCTGTTTTTTAATCCATACTATCCGATATTTAAAAATTTAATAAATTTAACTAATTCAATTCAAATCAAATCAATTCATAAGAGATAAATTTGTTCTACTCACTTAGATTTCCTTCACTAAAAAGACTATTACTCGAGAGTTTATTCAGGAAAAAGATTGATTAAGTGAGCTGAATCGATACATATCGATTACTTAATCTCCTTTCAAAGAGAAATTCTTGGGATGTGAGAAAATACGTATACGTACATATTTATACTAATCACTCGAACGGTTATCAAAATTATTATTAATTAGATCGATTTAATTAATTTTTGTACTTCATTATTGTGAAAACGTTGAAGATTTTTTTTTTTTTTTTCATTAACTTGGGACATAACAAATTAATGTCCCGTTCTGATGCCGCAAGTGTTGGATTAAAAAATTAATTTACCTTAAATGAGGGGGTGGGGGCTATTAAATTCAGTAATCTTGGGATTGCAAACGGAGATGTCAACATTGTTGGAGACCCAAAAAGTCAAGAGTTTCTTTTCCACGGTAAATGAATTGCCGGAATTATATAATAAAAATATCAATTAAAAAAAAACATATTCCCAAATCTTAATCGGTTAATCTAATATGATCCCGCACGTGCAAGCAAGAGCGGGGGACCCATATAGGAGCTCGTAGGAGGGGGTCGTGATAGAGCCCCCACGCTTGGTTACGTCAGCCACTCGTGTTCTCTCTTTTATTTTTGCATTTTTAAAAGCATTATTAATTTATTATTACTGGTTGAAGTAATTCGATATAGGTAGATCTTCATGAAGATATGGTAGATTTCGGGGAAATGAATTAGGCAATCAGATAATTTATCTACGTGGTTAATTTTAATTGTTCGTAATTTTCTCGTTTAGCCTCCAATTTACGAACTATTTGAACCATTGCATTCGTAACGTGATGAACTTCATGTGACATAATAATTATATATATTTGATAAATTTTTCATATCTAAAATATCATAATAACTTAAAATCAGTAATATATAGTGCTTAAATACAATGAAAACATATCTAAAAATTGCGCACACTTGATTATGATATAAAAACTACACGAGATAATAATAATTATGAAAAATATTGAAATACTTCATATTGCAGAGGTAAAAGAACAAGCAATAAATAAGTTCCAACAGTGTACCTGGAACCTGTAGCATCTTATAGGTTTCGAGTTGGGTCCAGTTCCAAGATTTAACATAATAGGGTCCGGTTTCAAGATTTAAGAACTTGTCTTATGCAGGGTAGGGTCTAGGTACCATGAAAAAAATATAAGGTAACTCGGACCTGCTCACTCCTATTCATCAATGCAGATTGAACAAATTATGATCGATTGAATTTCTGATTATTGAGCGAAATTGCCATTATACGTACAAATTTTCTTGGTCGTTCAATTGGAGCAAGTATTCCGTGTAACGGTATCATAACGTGACAGTACTTATATAATAATACGAATCAATGAGATTTATTTGAAAGATTTTTTTTATAGAATTTTAAAATTAGAGAATTATGCATGCCGTTACATTCAAGACTTTCTCGCCCGATTGAGGAGGGTGGAGGGCGGGGGCATGGCGTGGGTTGCGGCGTTCCGGTGAGTGGGCTGGTGTTAGTTTCGGGCCTTAAAGTCCGTTTTGACCGTCACGGAACCCAACCGACCTGTCGGGTCAGACCGACTCTCCAGCCGCAACCATCGGCTGCTGGCTCTTTACTTCCTTCCTTCTCGTTTAATCTCGTTTCATCTCACGACACGATAAATATGCCCCAATTTATCGGGTCTGGCGAGAATATTATGAATTCGCCGACTTCTCGCCTAAGAAGGGAGGAAAAAAAAAGTTCTCAAGAACAGAACGGAGATTGTCGTACTTGATCGAAATTCTTAGACTAGCGGAGTTTTTGAATGATGCGATTGATCAATAGTTGCTTGATATATTAAAAATAGGTACTGTCATTTTTAGAAAGAAATATTATTAATTAATTAAAAAATAATATAGTATTTTATTTTAACATATCAAATTTATTAATTGAATTTATGAATAATTTGACAAATCTTGTTCATGTAGGAATCTCCCGGAGTTTCATGACTAGAAACAGGAATGCAAAATCTATGGTGACATTCATGAATTCTTGATGACGTGGCCTACTTTTTTTTTTCAATAAAATTTATTTATTCAAGAAAAAGATGAGGTCAATGGTCCCTCAAAGTAATTCATATCTTCAAATGGAAATGTTTTTTCCCATTGACACAAAAAAATGAGCTATACAGTTAAATTTTCTAGATATCCAATTACAATCCCAAAACATAAAATTTCTTAATAAATTATGCAGCTAATTGAATATGACTCTAGTATCCCATGATGGTGCTTTAGCCTTCCTAAGAGCTTGGGGTATCTCTTGTGCATCCGTGAATAGTGAAATGCGAGTCCACATTTGATTTTTTGCTACTAATGCTGCTAGAAAGATTGCTCTTGCCTCAGCTCGCAAAGGAGATGCTGCTGAACACTTCTGGGTCCATGACAAAATTATGCTTCCCTGCATCTTAGCCACACCAGCAAGACAAGTTATGTTTTGTGACCATGCAGCATCAGTATAAATATGGATTGAATCATCTATACATGGAGATCCACTAGAATACTCACTAATACCACCTGTATCATTTCCTTCAGAATCACCCACAGAACTTGTACCGAAAATAGCATTGGAGTGCTCAGTGAAATCTTTTTTAATTTTTTCTAAGAAACATAATAAGTCAGCACTATGTTCATAATATAAAACAATAGTCCTTTCTCTCCATAACCAATAGAACAGATTTGCACCAAACATACAGAACCTTTCCTTTTCTCTTTTATCAAATGAAAAATCTGGTGGATTCAAAAGAAACTTAATAATATCTTGCATATCATTCCCAAGAATCAAACTATTACAAACTTTCCATCTAAATTCCCTCCAAGCGATTCGAGTAAATATGCAATCTCCAAAGAGATGCTTATACTCATCTGGACCCATTTACAAAGAGGGCATGTGTTGTCCTCGGAGTATATCCAGGGAAGGCTTGTAGAAGCTATTCTCCATAAATGGAGTTTTAATCTTTCATGAATCTTCAGATTTCAGATTCCAGATTCCAGATTCTATTCCAAAAAGATTCATTTCCTTTGTAAAACCTTTGTTGATGATATGATAAATAAAAGCTTTTGACTGAATGTTGGCCACTTTTATTTGGTATCCAAACAAAATCATCGATTGTATCATGATCAGAAGGGACTATTTTCAAAATATTTCTTACAGTGTTTTGATCAAATAGTACATTTAATATACTTGTATTCTAAGTGCTAGTATGAGGAATTAGTAGATCACTTACAATGGTCGGGTGAAACTCCAAATCACAATGGTCGGGTGAAACTCCAAATCACTTACAGTGGAGGAGAAAGATGCAGATTGCTTTGGCTTAAAATCTTCATTGCCTGGGATCCAAGGATCTTCCCAAATTCTTGTGTTCCTGCCATTGCCTATTAATTTGCAAGTACATTGTATCATCGTATCTTTACATACCTGGAGATTCTTCCAAAACTTGTGATTGTGATGTCTTGGATGTGTTGTGTGCTTGTAGATAATTTCCATACTTATTATTAATAAACTTTGCTGCCAGACTTTCGTTATTTGTAATAAGATACCAAGCCATCTTCGATAGCATGGCTTTATTGAAGTCAGCAGCTCTTCTAAATCCTAGATCTCCACATTGTTTTGGTTGACAAATAGTCTCCCAACTAGTTGGAGTAAAATACTTGCCCTCTTTATTTTGGTTTGCATCACGCAATATTTCCAGATCAGTCGAAATGCACCTCGAAACTAATCTGCGGTCGGGCTGGGATCCCTAGAAAAATTCTCGTCGACCCTCCCAACTTAGGATTCGATCCTAAAATCACTAATTTGGGAGTCTAATAAGAGAACCACTAGACAAACGTCATGGTCACTATTTACTTTCTGTGCATAAAAGTCGTAACAAGAAGTATAGAGCTAGCTAGACACGTGGCTCTCTGGCTGCTCCCCCTTGGTCAGATCGTGTGAAAAGAAAACTAGACGGATCAATCCAAATCGGTTCTTTCACTATCAAACTAGGTGGTCATCTGTTCTAACTGAATTACAAGATGATCGCAATGAGACCGGACGGAGGAAATTAAACGATTAATAGGATGGCCCACCGAGATACCAAAATGTCGGACCCAAACTTAGGACCGACCGAGAGACCCGAGTTCGATTTTTTTTGGATCGATGTAATTGTAGGGACAGGTAGAACGGCCCTTGTCGAGTGGATCCCTCCGGCTCATCCATGGCACCCAGAAGAGACTCCGGCCCGGTACGATGGTGGGCTCGCTCGATGTCACGGGCTCTTAAAGAGCTCGGCCCATCCCAAATCCCCAAGTGGCAATTTTGTGGGCTTAAAAAAAAAAGTTCTTCACTACCATTGTCGCTAGACGAGGTCAGCAATTCATCGGGGGCATATGTTAAACTTCGGCTTACCAACCAATTTATTTTTCTTGGTCGACGTCAGCACTCCTAGTACTGAAAACAATAGGAAAAAAAAGACCATTTTGAGGTTCATGTCACATGTTCACAAAGAGTAAAATACTCACAAATTTTAAATTCGAGTCTTTTTTTTAATTTTTAAGTATACGGTGGTAAAATCTGTGAAATTACTGATGAAATTGTTTCTGTTAATTTAGTTATTCACTGTGATTCGATGAAAAGTTTCTTAGGTGATCTTACATTATCGCATAATATAAAAAAAAATTGATTAAAATATCATAAACAGGTAATTTAACGTTAACTATACTAATTAAAGTCTTTTAATGGGTTATTTTGAATTACAACCTCATAAAGTTAGAGCATTTAAGAATTTTGTTTTGCTTAATTGGGGTAAGTCAGGCTGGAGCCTTCCTGTGCTTATCCTTTCGCCCACTAGATTTTCCTTACTTTGAGTCGGCGACCTCGCTATAAATAGGGGCCGCTCCGCCTCGCTCTCAAACCCATCCATTCCTGCCATATCTTCTTCTCAGCCGCCCGTTGCCGATCGAAGAGCCTCGCTCCCTTCCCAAGGTATCCAGGCCTCTCCCCCTTATCTTCTTGCTTAGCGATTGGAAAATTGGAATCTTTCATCTTGTTACCCATTTTCCTGATCCTTTATTGGCCTTTGATGGATTCCGAGCTTTCACCTTTGTTTATTTTGATTTGAATCGGTTTATCGGTGATGCTTTTGTTCGCTAGTGATCCAGTCGGAATTGGGGATTGGTTTTGATCCGATCTGGGGTTAATCCGTTCTCTGCTGTGTGAACAGATGCAGATCTTCGTCAAGACTCTCACCGGCAAGACCATCACCCTCGAGGTCGAGAGCTCCGACACCATCGACAATGTTAAGGCCAAAATCCAGGACAAGGAAGGCATTCCACCGGACCAGCAGAGGCTGATCTTTGCCGGCAAGCAGCTCGAGGACGGCCGTACTCTTGCCGACTATAACATCCAGAAGGAGTCTACACTCCACCTCGTCCTCCGTCTCCGTGGAGGCATGCAGATCTTCGTCAAGACCCTCACCGGGAAGACGATCACCCTCGAAGTTGAGAGCTCCGACACCATTGACAACGTTAAAGCCAAGATCCAGGACAAGGAAGGTATACCCCCGGACCAGCAGAGGCTGATATTCGCAGGTAAGCAGCTCGAGGACGGCCGTACTCTGGCTGACTACAATATCCAGAAGGAGTCCACCCTCCACCTCGTCCTCCGTCTTCGTGGTGGCATGCAGATCTTCGTCAAGACCCTTACAGGGAAGACAATCACCCTTGAGGTCGAGAGCTCTGATACTATTGACAACGTGAAAGCCAAGATCCAGGACAAGGAGGGCATTCCCCCGGACCAGCAGAGGCTAATCTTTGCCGGTAAGCAGCTGGAGGATGGAAGGACGCTTGCGGACTACAACATCCAGAAGGAGTCCACACTCCACCTGGTGCTGAGGCTGAGGGGAGGGATGCAGATATTCGTGAAGACCCTCACGGGGAAGACGATCACCCTGGAGGTGGAGAGCTCGGACACCATCGACAATGTGAAGGCGAAGATCCAGGACAAGGAGGGGATCCCGCCGGACCAGCAGCGTCTCATCTTTGCTGGGAAGCAGCTCGAGGATGGGCGCACCCTCGCGGACTATAACATTCAGAAGGAGTCCACCCTCCACCTTGTCCTCCGACTCCGTGGTGGTGAATTCTGAGCTTTGAGGAGTTAAAAATCCCTGCTTTCATGTGGTTTCGCGTGGGTATATTTCGAGTCTTTAGTTAGTGGTTGGGTAGGATCTGGTAGCAAGCAGATCCAGTTGTGTTGATCCATAGATGTAATCTCATCCCTACCGTTTCATGTGCTTAATCAATCCATCGAATAAAATCTCAGTTTCGTTAATCTTCTTGAAGAGTTCAGCCATTCCCATTGCAGAAGTTGATTGTGGAGTTTCCTTTTCCATCATTATTTGGTATGGAAGCTACCATGTTGGTATTTGAACGGTCAATCTCGTTCTGGTCGGTAAAAACGTATTCGGGCTCTTGGGGACTACGAAACTGTTTGCATTGCATCAAACATCCTCTGTAATCCAAGGAAGAGCTCAAAGGTTTGTTTTCTCATATGTTGTACTATTGATGGCTCGATAATCGTCTGATGAGGTGCAGGCTTTTACATGTTGTTTTGACAGTGGGGATCATCCACAGAGTATCGTCAGGGGCAGAGAATTCCAAGTAATCTTTTGCTTGAGCGGGCTTATAGTTTTTCATCAAGAAAGCTAACTGGGCACTTATGACTATTTTTTAAAGCACATGATTTTGGGGCTTCTGTAGCACTGCCCCAGTTTGCCACTGCTCTCTGATCAAGGATATATGTGAAATCTTTCTGTTCTATCCTATCCAGAGGTTTTTAATTTTATGGTGCGAAGCCGAGGTCAGTCTGGAATCAAGATTGCTGCTATCTTTTCTTCACGTGGATGGTATCAGCAGAGATGCCACCAGTCGGATGGACGACCTCCACGAGTGTGCTTTGAGTCGCTGGACTGGATCTCAGACTGCTGCAGCCGTGGCATTTTTCCATTGGTTGGCGACAGAAGCAGACCTTGGGACCATCCCTTATTGGCTGCATTGGCTGTTCCTCAGTTGATATTCAGAACCATACCGCCCCCCCACACCCCCTCCGATGAATCAAGTGCAACGCTCAAGCTCATCCGGTTTGCCTTCGGAATGCAATTTTTATTCGTGGTTTCAAATTGTCCAGCCTGATCATGTTCATTTTCTAGCTTTCAAGACTTCTTATAGGGTGAGCACCTTGATCCTTTCTACCATCCATGCTCACAGTTCGATCTGCTCAATTGCTCAAAACTTTTTGATAGGATACTAGCCCCTTCTACCTGATGTTTTGAGGCCCAGCATCGGATATCTGATGATCCAAAAACTCGATTTGGATCTGGGTTTTGGTTGCGGATCTCACACAAAAGCAACATAGGAGAACTTGGCATATGCTGCATGCTTTCACACACAAGTCTGATGAACGATGTTCACATGGCTATCCAGTGGCTGGCATGGGTCCCCAGTATCTACTTTCGGGAAGCAGGAGTTGGGACTTACCTTACTGTTAGCGGTGGCGATTGCAATTGGTGTGTAATACGAGGCTGCACACGGAGTTGCCATCTTGTTTAGGTTCACAGAGAGGTGATCAAGCTAACGCCTTTCAGGCTTGGCGTGCTCTGCACACAGTTGTAGCCGTGCTAGATGGAAGTTGGTTGTGTTGCACCTGCCTACGACCAAGCTGCCCTATTTGCGTGTGTTCTTGTGTTGGTCGGTGCTGTTGACTCTCCTTGTGGATAGTAATGTATTGCAATAATCAAGGATGGAATTGAGTCTGTGTATTACAAACCAACTCGAGGCCACAATTACCAATGCCATCACCACTTAGGCTGCTGCCACATCCACCGTAGTTGCCGTCTCACCAACAATCTAGAGTAAGGCATAATGTCGTTCGACTATCAATGGAATGGGAAACTCCTGGCAACATCGAGGGGTCAACAGCAGCCATTGCAGATCCACCTTCCAGGAATCACTTGCAGAAGTCTAATGGAGAATCTCCTTTGGCAAAAAGCACAACCGATTTTCCTTATTGCCAAGGGTGAATCCTCGCAACTCAAGGATTGTTTACAATCTAGAACATGGCAACTTTCTGAAATGACTCTCCTCGTCAGCTAACTACATAAAACAAATGGAAACCTTTGCTGCTGATGAGAAGACCATTGAATCGGAACCTGTAGCCAACCGCACTGCCCAGTTATGTTACAAGAGGGACCTACAACCTAAGTATGTAACAGAAATGAATTGAAGAAGAAAAATCCTGCAATCAATTTTGCACCCACGCTATAAAAGAATCCCAGTTTTGTATCCAACTTTTTATGCGAAACATGACCAATATTGTCGAAACCACAGGACAATGTTTTCAAGTTTGCACTTGACAATTCTTTGTGAGTCACAATTACCAAAAACACTCGTATGAACAGCCAAAACTCAGTATCATTCCTATGTTCATTGCTATACCATCATTTGCTATGCTATACTGGATGGACGAACGAACAACTGTTTTTATGTGGGGTTTTCCAATCTCATTACATGACCAGCTGCTGATTAGTGGATTACGTCGGACATAGACAGGTGAACATGGAATGATTGCAGCCAAATTTTGATCCTCAGCGTATATCAATCTGTCATCAATGGAGTTCTTTTGATCTACACCTCAACTTCTCGGCATTTAGCTCATTGTTCAAGACTTCCAGCTTCTTGAGCAAAGCTGCATTTTCCTGGAAAAAGTGGAAGTTTTGTAAACTTCACCGGTCTCAACACACGTCAACAAGTCCACATAACATATGTTTTGAAATTTAAAAGAAATTGTCACCTCCTGCAGTGCAGCCAATTTCAAGTTGATGTCAGCAGAACTTTCCTTCTTGACCTGTGAAGACGAAAGATGGATTATTGAATCCTCTAAGATCTATGCACTTGCATCTTACATTTACTAATCCAAAAGAAGTGACTTCCGTGGCTCCCAGATGAAATTGCAATTCAAATTACTACCTATGTTCTGAGCCAAGTCAAGGCAGATGCAGTTGACAGTTAAAAAATTTGAGCAACATCAGAAACTGTGACAGTTGCTTAATCCAACTTCGTATTGAACAAGAACAGGCATGTTTTTAACTTGCACATTAATTTATCAGATCAGGAGCAATGATGAGTAAATGCAGAGCAGACGAAAGAGCTTACGAGGAATGTGCATCAACAGAAAGGAACTTCTGACACAGAAGGGAAGACAGAAAAAGGGAGCATTACCTCACTGAGTTCCCTTTCACAATTCGAAGCCCTCTCAAGCTCCCAATCATATTTCTGCCGCCACTCCGCAGTTTCATCCATGGCCTCCATGTGCGCGAGATCAAACTCCCTTCTGCAAGAAGTTTGATAGAGGAAAACTGATGTATTGGTCAAACAACATAGCGAAGGAGACGCACAATTATTCTGAGGTGAAAACAACCCTGCCTATTACCTTCAGGATTTCCTAGAAGTTGTTATCCCAAAAAATCGAAGAGCTTCACTGGGCCAAAAAACACAAACTAATGGAAACAGAGGAAATATCATGCGCACAATATTAATCATCCGCGGAATTGAAGTTCTTTTCTAGAATTCAGAAGTTAGAGCGCTCATCAAATAAGCTACGCACAGCTCCGAAAACAAAAACAACATTGGGAAAAAAAGCCACAAGAATGCAGATGATTCTTCGCCTGGAAAAGGCATAGCTCCATTCATCCGAAGATTGTTGCGACGGTAGACTAAATAGGGCAAGTTCAGGGTCTCTACCACAGTCTACTCTTTACTTTCAGCATGCAACATCAGACGGAATTGAAGCTGTTGAAAATCTCAAATTCAAGAAACGAAGACCTGCTATCCCAACTTTCCGTGACTGCAGTTAATCGTCGTCTAGGGTTTCAGACATAAGCTGACCTGAGCAACTCCGCGTCGTAATGGGAAATGGAATTGTCGATTGTCCAGAGACGAAAGTAGACTGTGAATCCCAAAACCATAGCAAGGATCAGAGCCACCAGGAGGGGCCTCCTCCAGATTCGCGCCATTGATCTCTTCTCTGCTATTTTCGCGACCTAACCTCTTGATTTCGCAGAGGATGGAGGGACCAGCCGAACGCCGCTTCTTGACTTCACTGGTAGTTCTGGCTTCAGCATTTTCCCGCTTCACCTTAATTTCAATCTCGTCCCTAACTTTAATTATACTGTCAATTATATCCTAAAGTCCTTTAGAGCGTTCTCATAAGTCCTTTTCCTGCATGTCCAAATGCTGACTGAATTGTTTAACGGCAACAGAGTTTGTTAGTCTCTTTCGTTTGCCATCTTGGACAGTTCAGTTATCTACTTGTTGAGCACTCCACAGGATGAGTGCGAGCATTGCTTGACGGTGGTATGAGTCAATAAAAATTAGTTATATCAGTAATTTATGAAGAATGAATTTAAATTATATAATATAAATTTTAACGTTTTTAAAAGAATAAAAATTAGTCACTTCATCTTAAAACGTTATCTGATTGCGATTACATAGACACTAACTCGTTTGTTAGTTCGGACATGACAAGGGGTCTTAAGGGGACATGTGTTAACGTTATAGATTGATTATGGGATATAGTCATATTCAGCTGACCAATTTGGATAAATGCTAATCTTATCGAACCGCGCAAGTTAATTAGTTGATGAACGTGAACGAACCTAAAAGCTGAGTCCATGAAATGCAATGGATACACGCATCGATTCATATGGAGTTTCCCGAATCATACGTAGCAGTTCACGACATAAGTCTCCGGTCGGACTAAGGGAACTGGTCTTTTAGAACAAAAACAAACACAGGGTGTCTTCTCATCACGTGTTAATATGGTAGGGTTAATTAATTTTGATGGTTATTATTATTAAAATTTAATTAATCTTCAAAACCAACTATTTTCTTCAGGATCTGATTCCTGACCCGGCGGAGCTCCATTCCCTTAAGGGTTCTTCCCAGGCCTTCCTGCACCGAAAACGAGCCTCCTCGCGAAGTGCTCGTGCGGCGGCAGCTTCTGCATCTACTTCTTCGTCGCTGTCACATTCCCGGAGTCGCCGGACCCTTGACCAGTGCGGCACATTGACCGGCAGAGAAGCGTATACAGCTGGCTCCTTTAACTTCTTATTCTTCTTCTTCTTCTTCTTCTTGATGAGCGGCGGGACCATCCCAACGCCGACACGAGGACTGGACCACGACAACGACGACGGTACTTCGCTGTGGCTGTCATTCTGGCCCCAGACAAAGTCGGATTCTTCGAGCTCCAGGGCGAAGAGATAATTGTCATCGGAGGGGTTTTCTTCATGGAAGTGAAGATAGTGGTCACTGTGATGAAATATCATCTTCATCGAACGGGAATAGGAAGCCATTGGAGGGCGAGGGAGAGGAAGGGATGATCTTCAAAAGACAGGTCTCCGGTCTTTTATAGCCCAATAACCACTGATCATGGAAAGGAGACTCTTCTTGTAATCTAATTCACCACGAACCGTTCAAAAAAAAAAAACTAATATTTTATCGTTCTCATATTCAAATAAAAATAAAATCGTTCATCTAACAATTTACAGCGCACCGAGTTGACATGAAAATTTCCCGATGATGAACAGCTCTTGGCGATGCTGGTCGGAGGATTTTGTTCACCGTAATTGTCCTTCAAAAAATACTGTGGTTTTTTTTTTCTTAAGTTATCAAATAAGACCTTTTCCCTTTTTTTATTTCTTTCCTATTGTACCATGACTCGAATACGATTAGTCCACGAATTCAGGAAAATGAGCAAACTCAGTCACCATATTGGACTTCTCTTGCACGGTTAATTTGTCGAGTGACTTCTATTACTATTAATCAGTCACCTAAAATTAGAAAAATTCTTAATATAATATTTATATTTTACTTAATTTTATCTATTTTTTTTTATTGAACCGTCATATTTCATCTACCAAACTCTTTATGTTATTATCGTATGAAGTTTCATCCTCAAATAAGGTTTTTGGATCGGCCCTGCTAATAATTATCAAAATCATGCACTAGAAGCTATGATCTTCGCAGCACTTTCATAATCAAATTAAACTTATAAAAGTACATTTTTTTGAAAAAAATAAATCTAGATTTAGGAGGAAGTACGAGGAAAATGAGATAAAAGGATGGATGGCAATTCATGACTTCTTTGTTATAAGATAGGTGCGATGTTATTCCTTCAAATCTTTTAATATTTTAAGATTTAATTTAATAGCATCCAGCATAGAACTACGCGATGACACGTCTACGAGGGTGCTTTAAAGTTTTTTTTTGCTAATAATTATTTAGCGAGCAGACACGTAACTGGCAGGGAATGGTGCGGTGCCGGGGATCGGATAGACTTGGTCCGACTTTAATTGTTGTCTCAAGTTACGAGGCGAAAAGTGGACCAATAAACAACTTTGAAGGGGTGCCATGATTTTCCTCTTTGTTTTCTTGTTGTTCGATATTATGAATTTCAAGAAATGCTATAATTTTTCATTTTGTCTTTTTTTTTTTTGGTCGTTCGATAATACGAATTTTTGGGTCGATCCATATCTACATCGACCGATTTATAAGACCATAAAAGCTGGGCCCGGCCCGTGCCGTGCAGTGCCGTTTAGACTCTCCTGCACTACTATGGCCTCGACCACAGAGTGGAATCATTGAACCGTTCCTTATATTTTAATCTAATTTCTATCTCAATTTTTTTTAGATCTATCCAGAACCCACAATGTTAGAAAGCTTTTTGTTTCTATTTTACCTATCTTACCCTCATACACACCGAACATTATACGGGTCATCAAGCGCGACAGAAGTTTGACATGTAATTGCCAATAGGGTCGCATCGCTGAAAATTTGAAACCAAATTCCACCAAAAATACCATATTAGAGTGCGGGCTGTTGGGCCGACAGAAGTCCCAAATGGGCTTTAATTCTACAACTTGAAAAACGTGGCCTAGGTTTTGGCGCAATAGGCCGCTCCGTTAGCCTCTTGAGGACACACTCGTCATTTCGCAACACTGCCTGCGGCAAAACCCTAGCGATATAATGCTCCTTCCTCTTGCTCTGAAGCTGAACTCGTCACCCCCCGCCAACTCGAAACCCTAGCCGCACACTCCTGCTACAGAAATGCCGCCCAAATTCGACCCCACCCAGGTCGTCGACGTCTACGTCCGGGTCACTGGCGGAGAGGTCGGTGCCGCCAGTTCCCTCGCCCCCAAGATCGGGCCTCTCGGTCTCTCCCCCAAGAAGATCGGAGAGGACATCGCCAAGGAGACCGCCAAGGACTGGAAGGGCCTCCGCGTCACTGTCAAGCTGACCGTCCAGAACCGTCAGGCGAAGGTCTCCGTCGTCCCCTCGGCAGCCGCGCTCGTCATCAAGGCTTTGAAGGAGCCGGAGCGTGATCGCAAGAAGACGAAGAACATCAAGCACAACGGGAACATCGCCCTCGACGACGTGATCGAGATAGCCAGGGTTATGAGGCCGAGATCCATGGCCAAGGACCTGAGTGGTACTGTCAAGGAGATCCTGGGCACCTGCGTTTCCGTCGGGTGTACGGTCGACGGGAAGGACCCCAAGGATCTGCAGCAGGAGATCTCCGATGGCGATGTTGAGATTCCTGAAAACTGAGTTGCAGAAAGGTCATTTTGACTCTGAGCTCCAACTTATCAGTTTCTTATAGCGATCTTTACTCTTTTTTCCTGTAAGTCATATGGATTTTGATTAGCTGCTTCAAGTTGGACATGCCGGACGGCTTTTTTCTAATTATTATTTAAGCTTCTTTTGCATCAAAATTGGATGTTCATTGGATTATTACTGGTTCGATGCGTCTTCTTATGCAAAAGGCCTCAGCTTGCTTAATTTGATTGATGCGCCACAGCCCGTTCTCTTTTTCTGATAATGGCATGATAATTCAGGCTCGGTAGGCTCATTCTTTATACTTTGTCCCACTTAGCATTGCTATTGTTTCGCTTAGTTACCGTGCCTGTCCGATGATCTGTGCAGTTGCAGTGCACAATTAAGATCATGCTCTTTGTCAAAGTTTATGGTTGCTATATTTATTATTGTTAGCCCTTGAAGTATTTGCTGAAAAATGCATCAATGACCCTATTATAGTAATACCTACTTGCACTTGATATTTGGGAGTGATCCTCAGTCCCTGGTATCGATAATTGACTTTGCGTGCACAACAGCAATACTTTCCTTCTCAATGAATACATTGGTTGCTCATGCGTTACTAGGTAAATGAAATGCGTGAATATGATTTTTACATGCCTTGCTGTCTTCTCATGCTGTGCCTCGTCTGCACCCTTCACAATATATCCAGTTCTTCGCTGCTCAAGTGGCTTCTGCTGCTCAATTCGGTTCATATCTGGTTATAGTCTCATCAAATGAAACTGCGACATTGATGTCAGTAATCCAATCTTTGTCTTTTGTTTTATGTGGGCTGATGGTACATATTTCTACCATATAGTTCATTCTGTTTGCATTAGCTGATAGTCGGTGTAATCTTGTAGGTTAGCAGTTCAATGCTTGTACATCAAAATAAAAAAGAGAGAAGTAAGAAAGGAGCAACTGTTTCGTCAAAACTAAGTCCATTGATCCGTTATTAACTGATACCCATAGAAATGAAATCATCGACACGCGTCCTGAGAGAGAGAAGCAATGTTCAGATACATGTTCTCAGAGCTTCTTAGGAGCTCAAAAAATCTCTCTTCTTTATGTCTGTTAGGGATTTGGACTACTGATGTTACAATCTTGTTCATCGTTGGAGATATTTCACACGACATTGTCAAAACTGCACCTGTTCAACTCCTGTTGATTCCCCTGATCGGGGAACACGACTTCAACGGAGACGGAAGAGCCTGGGTGAAAGGGACCTGCCCCGAGAGTCTGGGTTGGGTTTTGTGTCAGAAGTTTCTTGGAAGCAGTCGAGTGAGAGGAACTTGATAGAGTGGTCAGTCGTGGTGGACCGGGATTTTAGCACCTTGCAAGATATGGAAAGAGAGAGATCTGATCTGGGGTTTGGAATCGATGGTCCGAATACCCTTCCACTAAATATCAGGAGATGTTCCCCTCTTCACACGCACCGCTGTGCTCTCTCAGCCTCATGTTTCATGCTTCTGTTTCTGAGTTGCTTCCGATCTGTCCGCCCACCTGGGCTTCGTCGAAGCCGCAGGTCGGGCTCCCCAGAATGCCACTACCTGCAATCTTTTCCCTATATATAATGCCATCTCCCCCATTCCCACTTACGTCAATCAAAAGACTCCCTTTAAATCGTACTCTCTGAGAAGCTCCTTGTCTCGAAGCTGTTGAGCTCGATTCTCAAGTCTTCGCGGTCTCTCTTCTTTCTGTAGAGGGGAGAGCCTTTGGGTACCGATTCTTAACCAGTATCACCAGATCTGTTGGGAAATCCCCGAGAAAGCACGTGTGCACAAAATGGCTAGGAGGATCAGGAACCTGCATTATGCGATTGAGGTGGCACCTGCCCAGATCATTCGACCCGAGAAGCCCTCGAATTCCCCTGGGCTGGAGACGATCCAGGAGGACAGAGCCGAAGGGTTTGAGAAGGATTCCTAGGGTGGACTGTCTAAGATGTTTTCTGGGATGGAAACTTCCATTCCAATTCCTGTTCCGGTTTTTCTCCGAGTTGCAGTCAGAGAGGATTTAGATTTGAACGTGTAGGCAGCAGCACCGGTTGGATGCGTAGCTCATGGAGTATATAATAATAACGGAACCAGCAAAATCTTTTCACTCTTCTTTTGTTGTTTGATGGAATTCCGACTATCTGTGTTTGTTTAAGGGATACATGTAAATATTGTACATTAATAAAAAGTCGGTTCTTATTAGAAAATTGGTCTGCACGGAGTTATGAATGACGCTTTCCTTTACACATGAGAATGAGGTCTGATATAGTGAAATTGAACTCCACTTATAATTTAAAAACCATAGATTTAATTTTTGCCAGCAGCATTAATCGTATCTATTTCTTATGTTGATTTTAGTCCCGTATTCTCCTAAGTGATGAGGGCAGAAAATGACACCCTCTCTTGATAAGTGTTATATGTAAAAGGTGAAGGCATAGCAAACAAGGTGTCGTGGTGTAGTTGGTTATCACGTCAGTCTAACACACTGAAGGTCTCCGGTTCGAGTCCGGGCGACGCCAATTCTGATAGTCCATTTTAGTACCGAAAATTCTATATGTTTTGACTATGGAAGTTCTTCTCTCGCTAATGATGAACACATCCAATCATAAATATTGTTCAGCAAAAATGTCCTTTTTTTTTTCTCAAAGCAGTAACACTGGCAATATCGATCCCCATTCTGATGCGCAGTGGACTTTCTCAGTGGCACCGTTCGTTGGAGCAGCAGCTCTAACCGCCTCCTACCACCACTGCATCATCAGGGCCGCTGGGCTCCTTGAGGAGCCCTTCCACCTTGTACCTGAATTACTCGATCAACCCCAATCCATGATGCTGGAGTGGTCCTAGGAAGTAATGATGTTTTGGTTCTTGAAACACAGAAACCCCTCAAATTGAAAAGGCCCATGTCGATAAGGATCAAATATCCTCTCAGCACCCCGATTAGATGGCGAACTGAGGCCTTCTGATATGTACAATGTAACATCAGCATCCCTCTGCGATATCTGATCCCATGAAGTCACTCTCCCACACAGCTCTCTGCATTGAATTGCCCAAATCATAGGGAAATCGTCTCTGTCATGCTACTTACTCGTCAAAACTGTGCCTTTGTGAGAAAAAGAGGTCGTGCATTAGTATCGATGTGAACCATCAGGGGCCCTGACTCTGGTTCCCCTTTCTCTTGCCCTCTTCTGGGATTGTGTTCTCTTTTCTAACCGAAAAACCGCGCCTTTATGGTAGAAATCTCTGTCTTCCTGCAGCACTTCAGTTACATTGACAGCAAAAACTGGTTCTTCTAGGATCTTTTTGGTGGCCTTTTATGCTGGCTCATTCTAATCTATTTGTGTCTTCTGGGAATTTTGTTGTCGGTTTGCAGAGAACTGTGGAGGGAGTAAGGGTGGGATTCAGCAGCTGCTGGCTGCAGAACAAGAAGCTCGGTAGATTGTTAATGCTGCCCAAAATACTGAACATGAAACTCTTGGAAATCAACTAGCAAAAGAACATTGCCTTTCTTGGAAATCTACATGCACATGTCTTTTCGGTTTTAGTAATTTGTCAATATATGTGCACGACGACAGCTCTGTTCCAAGTGCTTCGGTGAGTCATTGTGGGCCTGTCGATGTGGTTAGTGATTTTCCTGTTCGAAAAAGAGCATAGTTAATAGTTTTAGAGAAAACTTCTGATGTTCTTTATCATATCAGAGAAAGCTTGTCATGTTTCTTTGGTGTGAATCCATGCCATTGTCCTGGTAGTGAGACTTGTGATCGAGATGTCAATTTTCAACATCTGTCTAATAGTTTGGCCTTTTTGTATTTTGCTAGCAGGCCTAGCCTAGGAAGAGGCGGAAAAGGAGGTAGCCGGATATCGATCCCATATGGAAGCTGCATTTCCAGAAACAAGGCTGCAGCAGTAAGTATTATCAGGCCATGTGTTACCATGTCACCTTTTGGAAGTTACCAATGCTTCCATTCATCGTTTGAAATTCTGGCAAACTGGTACCTGTTTTCACCTTTTTATTATAAAGTGATTTGACTTGCATCGCCCGTGGGATTTGTCAGATGCGCAGGTTCGGGGGGCATGTTCACGGTATACATGCATTTCGATCGCAATTCTCCCCGAGGATGGAGGTCGCTTTCAAATGCTACTGCCGAGAATGGTAGTACTTGATTATGATTCCCACTGCTGACTTTAGTCAAGCACCGGAGCCCACCCCCATCTCGTGCCTGTCGACAACAGCTTGAATTGCAGGCAAGTATTATTCTCATCCCATTGGAGATCCCATCCATGGATTCAATCATCCATTTTTTTTAATTAATATTGATGGAGGGCCCAGTTCAAGAGCGGGAAATGGATGGCTTCAGATTGAGAGATTATGGGGGCAGTGGAGTACAAGTTGTCGACAACATAAAGAGACGTACTTTTCCAGCTTTTAGGATCGTCCTGGTTGGGGATTGGGAGTTACAGCTGAACAAAAGCAACATAGGTTTAAACAAATGTCTTGTTGTGAGAGAGACCCATTATTTCTGAGTCCAAGACAAGAATCTCTCTCTTCACTTGTCCTGGAATCAATGCTCATTTGTCCTTATTTTCTATCATTTTCTTTAGGAGAAAAAAAAAGACATCTTTTTTCCTTGGAACACCACCTGATAATCGAATCGATATGGCTGTTCCAGTTGCTTGCTTTCTCAGGGATCTCATCGAATTGCAGCTGTCGACTGCTAAGAACTGATGCACCCACTTGGGGGAAGTCGAATTTTGAGAATATAAAACACTGCCTTTCTTTAAAATCTGTAAATTATAATTTTTTAATCAATTATATGGTGTCTGATCAAAAAAAAAAAATCAATTATATGGTGGAAAAAAAAAAAGGAAAATAGTGGAAGAAAAGGTACTTGCTTTTTGCCCAATTTCGATCCTTCCATCAATGGTGTGTTTCTGAGTGGAGCTTTACGCTATCCGAATTGTAACCCATCATCGTCGTCCTCTTCCCCTAGGTTCCATCGCCCTCCTCGCGACTTCTCTTCACGCTCTTTCTTTCTTCTCCTTCCTCACGCTCTCTTTCTCTCTCTCCCCGTGTCTAATTTCTATCTCTTCATCACTTTGTATGCTTTCTACCGACGCGCTTTGTTCTTAACGTCAGGGCAGAGCGCAACGCTCTTTTTCCTGTTCCTGGGTCTTCTCCGCCGTGCCCAATTTCACCGAATTCCGAGCCTAATGAATCATGGGTAACATCGGGAGCAACGGCACGAGCGGCCGCCGGAGGCAGGGGAGCAGGCGGAGCCACCCTCCGCCGCCGCCTCCCGCACCGCCGCAGCCCGAGATCACGCCGAATCGATACGTCTTCGCGGCAGCGACACCTTACCCCCCTCAGTACCCTCACGCTACCCCCAGCGCTAACCCTCCACAGTACTACCACCAGTACCCGGGATACTACCCGCCTCCGCCGCCGGCGGTTCCGGTGCCTCTGCCGGCTCCTTACGATCACCACCACCATCGCGGCGGCCCTGCCCACCACCCGAACTGGGTGGGCGGCCGGTACCCCTGCGCACCCATGGTGCCGCAGCCTCCACCCTATGTTGAGCACCAGAAGGTGGACTCCATCAGAAACGATGTGAATGTGAAGAAGGAACACTGAGGATTGAGGCTGATGAGGAGAATCCCGGGAAGTTTCTGGTTGCATTCACCTTCGATGCCACAGTCGATGGATGGTAAAGTTTCTGCTTATACACTTCCTATCCCCCCTATCATCAAAGCATATAATTTCCTTGTTTAAATTAGTATTCGTTTTTGCGATTCTCATAATATCTGAAGAAATTTATGTCCATAGCACGTTAATGGAGGTTCTTGATTGATCATCAATTATCTCCCAGGCATTTGCTTGCTCAGTAGCTCTACGGTTTTAATAATTGTAGTGATGATAACAATCAAGTTAAAAAATTGCTGCCATCGTCCAAAGTAAGATGATTTTCCCCGGAGTATTGTTACTTCCATAAGATTCGGTATTCATACCTCATATTACAATCCGTGTTGCGGAAAACGGCTGATCGAGTTATGTTTCTCAATTCATGCTGAGCTGGTAGAGGAAGTTTAGTATGTCTCTGATTCTCCAGCCTTGAAAGATTGCTCTTTGTTGACTCTTTCAAAATATCTGTTTCGAGCAGTATCGCCATTGTTTTCTTTGCAAAGGAAGGAGAAAACTGCGACTTGATCCCGACAAAAGAGGAGATTCTCCCTCCGATAATTGTACATTTCCAGCAGGGACTGAGCCAAAAGTTCCGACAACTGCCAGGAACAGGATTTGATTTTTCGATGTTCGAGGAAAAGGAACTGCTGAGGGATGGTGAGGCTGAAGTCTATCCTCTCGCAGTGAAGGCGGAGGCGAATTGCTCAGATGGAGGTTCCGTGGGGAACCCTGCACCTGAGGGCAGGAAAAATTCGCAAATCACTCAGGTCACGTTTGAGAAAGAGAAAAGCGAGTACCGAGCCAGGGTCATGAAGCAGATTCTGTGGGTGAATGGGATGAGGTACGAGTTGCAGGAAATTTATGGGATTGGAAATTCTGTGGATGGTGATTTAGACGGGAATGATCTGGGAAAAGAATGTGTTATCTGCTTGTCGGAACCAAGGGACACGACCGTTCTCCCCTGCCGACACATGGTAATCACGCATTCCTCTATTTTTATTTTAATAAAAAGGTACTTTGAACAAGGTATACTTAACACTTCAGGAATTGCTGAATTAGACTGATTAGTAAGGTGTCTGGCAATTCGGTTGCATGATGTAACATTGTTCACTGTTCCAGCAGCTGCTAGATTACTGATAGCTTGATTGTGTTATAGATCTTTGTTGAGACTGATCTAGGGGTTATTCATTGTCTTCGTTGAGATTGATCCCGTCACATCTGTCTTAGCACAAGCTTTCTTCAACTGTTAGTTTCGCTGCTGTTTGTCTGGTAACCATTTTACTTCTTAGCGAGTCCAAGTTTGTCAACATGAGATTAATCTTTTGCTCGTGTCTGCAGTGCATGTGCAGCAGCTGTGCAAAGGTGCTGAGGTTTCAGACTGATAAATGCCCAATCTGTAGACACCCGGTTGAGCGGCTCCTGGAGATTAAGGTCCGAAATGCTCCTGAAGAATGAACTGCTCTTCACTCCTGTATAGTAATATGCCTGCTGCAGGCAAGTTGCTGTAATCCGTGGTCAGTCCCAAGGTGTAGCTTTCCTTTTATCATTCTCGTCCGCTTCGTCTCAATTGTTTCGATCGCATTCACCAAGTTTATCTGCTGCCTCCTTTCTTCTGTATGCCCGGTTTTCCACTACCAGGCCAATAATTTGTACCAAATGTAAGCACAGATTTCCCTGCAGGTTCCCCCTGGTTCTACGAATCTCCAGTAGCTGTCTTATTCATTTGTTTATCGTTCATCATTCGAGGATCTTATGTAAAATCTCAAGAATGACCAAGCCCAAGGCCCATCCTGTGGCCCAACTCTGCTGTAATCCAGACATGAATCACATGGAATGGGAGAAAAGCTCTGGTTTTTCAGAGTTCTGTATTCAGACCCAAAACTCGAGCTGCTCATTGCTGGTATCACATCCTGACCGGTGCATCTCTCCTGATATCACTCGATGCACCCCATTCAGCAGCAGATGGAGCCTGACCGGTCAGTAACTCGCAATCGCATGTCTCGAATCTCGGTACGGAGTTCGAGCCCAAAAACTGTGGTAGTTCAACGATTCAGTGCTTTGCCTGCCCGGGGTGTTGCTGTCGAAGAAGATGTCTGCCGCTCAGAGAAAGGGACGTGGGGAGTCTCTGGGTCCCTTCCTAACCAACCACAGATAATACAAATCTCAGGCTGTACACTTGTCATGGAAAGAGCCAATGAATAAATAAATAAAAAAATTTTCATCCATCAGCTGCGCGGCAGATTTCGTTTGCTGTCATTTCTAAAATAATTACACCTTTTTACGGTGCTACTGCTCAAAAAAAGGACACGGAATATCTCATTGTTTGAATTTTTTTTTCAGAAGGAATATTTTCTGAATTATAAAATATAAATTATATTTTTTTTTTTGGTCGCCAGCCACGGTATCCAAGCAGGCCCCACCAGCGGTGAGATGGTATCTTTCAGCCAACCATACTTGACTAATCCGTTGGTCGCCCCGGGTCGCACGCCTGGCAATGGCGGGTGAGGCTCCCAAGAGGGGTGTCTGCGTACGTGAGGTCTCGAACCCGAGACCTCCTTAAGCGGCACCGAGCTGCTTACCACTCGGCCCAACCCCTTTTGGTAAATATAAATTATATTAATCTCTAAGGTTAATTATTATATTTATGGGATTGTGACTTTTAATTATAAATATGGGGTGATGATAAGTCTCAGAGATCAGTATAATATAGGTATAATATTATGTTATGTTTTGGGGGTGTTGACTTGATTGATCTCTTTTGTTGTTAAATCACCATGAGGTAGCTATGACCGCACATTACCTAAATCTTTTCCTAATTTTCTAATTGTTTTTTTTTTCCTCTTCCCTGCCTGTTAATGTACTCGAAACATCAATCATGTGGAGGAAGGTTATCATTTTTTTTACGAGTAAAAAACAGAGCAGTAACAGTGGCAGCCCGTCTGACACATCGGGCTGATTCAGATTACACCGGGATAATATTCTCGACCCAGGTCGCTGTCATGATCTTCGACGGCAATCGGTCTTCCATTGGCGTTGTTTAAGGCCGGCGTGCTGCACACTGTTTCTCATCGAAGAATGGTCTAGTTGGCTTTGTCTAACATTAAACACTGAGACAGAGTTAGTGGAAGATGCAAATTGGAATGGTGATGATGGATGGATGGATGGAGTGGTGTGGTGGAAGAACACACTGATTTCCATTGTATTGTTTTATGGGTATGGTGTGTACTTTCAAAGTGCACTCGATAATTATTGCTAGTTGCCATGATTTGATCAGGGAAAACAAGTCGTCCCGAGTGAGTAGTCATACGTGATACATAATGAGTTCGCTGCGTAAATCATCGCTCAGATTTTAATAAAGTTAATTCTCGAAAACTGTGACAACGCTACGCGTGTCAAGATTCGAGAGAATCTTACGTAGTGAGCTCGTTACGCATTACACGCGGAATATTTATTCCGAGATGTCGCATTTTCCCACCATCCTTGCACTTTCATGTCCTCTGGACTACCGTCTCCTTAAAATTTCCAAATTTTCAAATTTCTCCCTTCTCCGGGAGTTTTTCTTTTCACAGGATAGCTTCGCGTTGGTATCTGATACGAGTAAGTTCAGATAGTTTGATATTTATTTTTCTTGAATAAAGTATCGGATTTGAGATCTGTGAATGGAGAAAATCCATACTGTGAGAGTTTTGACATCCCAACGGACTAGCCCGGTGCGAACCCGAATCGAATCAGTCAGGGTTTGTCAACTTCCGTGTATAGACTGCTGGTATGCATCGGATAGCAATCAGTGTGTAGTATCTACAACAGATAAGAACATGGATGACTAAATCACATTCAGAGAAGATTTCTCCAGGTGGGAAGTTCGATTTCCTATTGAGCGTGTAACATTGATGAGATCGTTTACACATGTATTTTACACCTAAACTTATCTGAATTCATGAGCTCACAGGACATTTATAAAAAGGGAAAGGATAATCTCCTTATTATGAAAAAAATACCAAGATTTGGTATCGAAGTGGAAAGTAAAAAAAAAAAAAGAGGGAGATATTATTTTAAGCTTATTATTTATTAAAAAAATCAGGGTCAGATTGTACAGAGTCGGGACCCCCTCCCATCAGAGGGGAAGCGGGTTCCCTTTTTGAACAGGGGCCTGCCCCACGTCATGTGGCGGTGTAAGAGTCTTTGGAGCTAGTTTCAGTGTAAACTGTAAACCCTAGAGGTTGCTTCACGAATGTACAGTACAGATTGCCGTGGCTTCGCGAGCATACGATGAGCAACCTATGATGTGGTCGAGAACGACCGTTGGGTCGCCTGTATCGGAGTTTAACGCAGAGAATGACCCAGTCGATCTTGAATTATTGTGAAATCTGAGGGAGGAGTTTTGTTTGACTTCCATTATAAAATAATATTCAATTCGTTGGTTTTCCTCAATCTCCTGTTGCTTGTAATTTCAATTTTGAATTTTTTTTTTAAAATTTCTTTGGGCCTCCACAGTTCTCATCTGTCTCCCCGGACAGGGAGATCGAGCAAGGTAGGGGACAAAAATACAAATTCATTTCTTCCGTACGGCCCCTTTTTTTTTTTTTTTTTAATTGTTCTGTTTGAAGGTTTTAGGTGAAGAGAACAAGAAAGAAGCGTGCTTTCAGTTTGATGGGCATTTGTTAGTCTTTCTGATGATGATGTGCGCTTGTTTCCTTATCACCCTCCTCCACCTTCCTTTATCCTCCGACTGTTTCCGAGCTCTCAGCAAACTCTGAGCCTCACCACTGCTTCAGCTTCTCTTTCATTGTTATATAGCAAAGTATTCTCTTGTTTACCAGAGATTGTGACTCGCAGAGAACATCATGGAAAGCAAAGAAGGTGATTCTACCAGAGGAAATGTGGGCTCTCATAACGATTTCCCACTTCCAGAGGTACTTTCTTCAGCTTTCTTTCTGAAGATATCCGTCACCCGGCGCACAGAATTCTTGGGTTCTCTTGTGGGTTCAGTGAGAGTTTGGTTGGGGGTTTTACTGCTAGCCAACGGTATCACTGTTCTTGGCTTAAAGTTGCAGTCTTTCATATTTCTTGCTTTCGGAGTAGGTTTAGCTTTTCTTCTGTTTTTCAGTGGGCAATCTGGTGAATCACGTCCGGGGGCCTTTTTTGAGTGATTGGATGATTTCGCAAAGGATTATGTTGCCCTGTGGTTTGATTCGACTGTTAGTTGGTTCTAATTGAAGTTACAAGAAGCTTAATTTGGGAAACATAAGATTTGGAAGGAGCTGCAAAGTCAATCTAAACGGTCCGCCCTATGTCCACCGTTTGATTCTTCGAAAGACTTTCAATCCCAACCCCCCTTCTTAGTCTTGCTTTGATTTGATTATTATTTATACATATTCTATCACAGCTACAACTAATGGTTTCGTCGATTCATTATTCATTCTAAATTTTTTGACCTCCTGTCCTCTTTTTTCAGGTTCGTGGCTCCACTGAGATAATCGAAGAAGCGCCACATGAAGAGCACCAGAGACATAATGTGCTTGCCTTAGAAATACCTTCTCGATCCCTTGAGGATGCGAGATTTGATGATCCTGCGAGAATGGATATGCCTGCAACACCGAGTCCCACTCCCAAGAGGGTCAATTTTTCACCTTTACCCAGTCCGGTATACACGAGATATGGAGAACCTTCTTCTCCCTCACCATCAAATAATCGCAGATTAGCAGTGAAGAGCCTTCTCCCGAAGCTAAGTTTCAAGTTTCGGAATAGTACTAGTACTGCTGACCTGGAGAAGGCTGCGATGTTAGCTCTTGGGGTGGAAGGCTCACCTCTGGGGCCAAGAAACGGCAAGCCTCCAATCTCGAGAAGTTTCTCTCTAACAAAACTGTTCTCATCAAAAATAAAGTCGTCCACATCGTTGCCTGCTACCCCTATTTCTCACTCTAATCCCGAGTCTATGCATGGACGGAGTGCTACCGATCCTCTAAGTTCTGCTGTAAGTAGTTAGAAGACTTGCTTCAGGACTCTTATCATTGAATTTCTTATCATCGCTCATCAGTTCCATCTCTCATATGTACACAAGGCCAAATTTGCTACAAAGCAATGGAAAGAGATGGGATGAAATTACCACGCTTTAGATGTTCCATTCCTAAAGACTAGATGCCACTAGCCTCTGCATACTTTTCATTACTGACATAATTTTCTGCTTCACAGAAAGTTCAGGCCAAAATTCCAATTCACCGATCTCGTTCTGTACCCGTGCTCAATAAGGATGGAAGCGCAAGGCCAATAGATACGGCAGGAAATGTGTTCAGGATAGTTCCCACTACTCCAAGAGTGCCTTGTGATGCTGGAGCTGCAGCGTCAAGCCCTGCTCCTGGGATCAATATAGGTAATTTATTATTTTGTTTGTAAAAATTTGATCCCTCGTGTTTGTCCAAAATCCAAGCACTCTTACTGGAAAGGATCTTGTCATACTACCCCTCAATGATGAGTTTGAGAGTTTAAAGTCAAAGAACATGTAGGAGATTGGCATACTCTTTGAGCGTGTGATGGTTCTGCAAATGTCTATTAAGAGCAAGTTCCTGAGAAATGTCCACATTGGAGAATAATCCACTCAGTTATCAACAATCAGTTTCAACATTCTTGCAATTAGCTATCATGTTCATTACTTACCACTGGAATTTTCAGAAGATGAACCGGCAAATCTGATTTAAAGTATAAGCTTTCACGTGGATGTGTACTAATACGTGTTACTCATCCTCATACTTGGATGAGAAGACTGATTAAGGCTAGATTTCAAACATAAATTTATCTAAGAACCAGTCTAAAGGAGTAAGCTTGTAGGGTGCAGGTTGTGGCGGTACACTTGCTATCTAAGAACATCTTGGCGCAAGTGTTGCACCATGCTTAAGAATTATTATAACTGGGATTACCAACCTACAATTTATCTTAGTCCTGTGGTTCAGGTGGAACCCATGGTGATGATGGAGAGGACATCTGCGAAGAAGAGGCTGTCTGTCGTATCTGCCTGATTGAGCTTGGGGAAGGGGCTGATACCCTGAAAATGGAGTGCAGTTGCAAAGGCGAATTAGCACTCGCTCATCAAGAGTGTGCAGTGAAGTGGTTCAGCATCAAAGGGAACAAGATCTGTGATGTTTGCAAGCAAGAAGTTCAGAACCTTCCCGTCACTCTTTTACGAATACCAAATGGTCAGGCTTCACGAGCCCATGGAGCCCAAGAAGTTGGGTCCCCTCAGTACAGGTGTGTCTTCTCTGCTCTTTTATTTATAAAGATTTTGTGCCATATTTGTGCAAATATATCCAAAATAATTTGAATTGTTGGGTACATGGTCATAGTACTTCTATTACTTGATATGAACAATATCTTTATTCTGAATATTTACTCGACGATTAAACATGCTACATTCTTATCCGAGGGTTACTGATCTTTGGTATCTTTAATCATGTGGTTGTGGTGCATTATAGTACTACTATGCTACTCATTGGATTGATGAATTGAAAAGGAATGGTTTGATTGCCCTACTGAATAATTCTGTTTCACTTGGCAATGTCATTTTAATGGAGAAGAAAGGAAAATGATCATCGTAAAAAACTATAGGCAATTCCAATTCCCGGACATTTCAATCCATTCGTACAAATGGCTTTTAGAGAATTATTGGTTTCTTTTTTAGAAGATATTGTACTTTATCGATCTCTTATTGGAACGCTGAAACTCAGTTCAAATTTTGGCAGGGTGTGGCAGGATGTCCCCGTTCTCGTGATTGTCAGCATGCTCGCTTACTTTTGTTTTCTGGAGCAACTTCTAGTAATTTAAACGATCTAACAGTTCCTTTCTCCTCCTTTTAACGAACTTTCAGTGGTTTAGTCATGTCCCTGATGTTTGTCTCAACAGGTCGCTAAAATGGGCTCTGGTGCAATTGCAATCTCTCTTCCATTCTCATGTATTCTGGGTCTTCTCGCATCCATGACATCAACGACCATGGGTGAGGGCATTCATCTACCAAACTCTACAAGGATACAATCACATCAATTTTATCACATCCCAAAATCTGATAATCGCATTTTGTCTACAGTACAGAAGAAATTTGTTTGGCTCTACGCAACCTTCCAGTTCGCACTTGTGGTTCTCTCAGCACATCTATTCTATTCCCTGGTAAGTGAAGACCTTCTTTCCCAAATTATGAGTAACCTGATCTGATCATTTCTACTGGTAACAGTGAAACAAATCAGTTCGGCTCAGCTCTTGGTGGTTGAAGATTGGTCGAGGATTAATGTTCTTCTATGGGCATTTTTGCAGCTTCACATACAGGCAGTTCTATCAGTCCTGCTAGCTACATTCAGTGGGTTTGGGGTGACAATGTGTGGAACCTCGTTGTTTAACGAGCTCCTGAGATGGAGGAGAAGGTGGCTGGCCTGGTCGGCACAGAGGCATAATTCTCAAAATGCAGCTGCACAGCCAAATACTGATCCCATGCCCACAGATGAGCCTCAAGTGCCCCAGCCGCAGAGTCAGGAAACCCAGGAAGGGCCAGTGGAGACTCAACAGGACGTCGCAGAAAGGCGTGAGTGAACTACCAGCTCGGGAAGATAAAGAAGGAGCCCGTGTTCATGTGCATATATTGTGCTTAATATAGTCAATGTACATTTTTTTTTCCCAAGTTTGTGCATAAGAACCATTGTTTCTGCAGTTGCCAAAAGGGGTTGGGGCTTTTGCGCTTACATATTTGCTGCCTTCTTCTGTGTTTTCCGGTCAGATAAGTTTGGTTGAAGGGAAAAAAAATTTGCAAAGTTACTGTGAATTTTCTTGTCATCCATTGTATGTGTTCATGGAGCAATTTTCGACCCGAATAAACGCCCTTGGAGCAAAATAGAGCTCTTACATGTGAACTGCCACCCATAACTGACTATAAACATGGCTTTGCAACCTAGTACCCGACATGGGCAGACATTATACCCGTGCAGGCAAAGGAAATTTTCATCCCAGGATATACAGTAAAAAAAAACCAGCTGGTCTACCGATCCCGCCAAAATTATATAACATTTACACTAAAAACCTACTGATTCAAACCGGGGTCACAATTAGCAACCATTTTCCAGATTTACGAGTCCAAGAAAATCAAAGTCTCCACTTGCTCTGCCCCGAAGTCCTCTCAATAAGACCTCTGTTAAGTCATTATTGCTTGTAACCAGAGGAACCTGAGACCTTACTTGATAGCAACGGCTTGTCTTTCAAGCTCGTGTCCAGAGCTGCCTCTGAGTTGCTGCTCCCTTGGCCTTCTGGGGTCTTGGGTCTCATCCAAACTTTGACGTGTCCTTCTCGACATACAGTGAGAACAGATTGTTCGGTGAATATTAGTCCTGAGAGGGGCTCTGTGTGAACTCGGTGGGCAACCAGCGGGGAGATCTTAGGAATGTCTCTCCTGCTTGGAGCAGGCTGGAGGGTGCCCACAGGGGTGACATTGTCCCAGTGGGCACATTGGCTTCCACTGCTGAATGTGGGGGACCCACCAGGAGGGCGGCGAAGAGGAACAACAATCTCGTCCATCTCCAGGACCCACAGAAGCAGCTGAGTGTCCTGCTCGAAGAAGCAGCAGGATCATATTAGTGATGACACAATAAAAGCCATACAGATCAAACAAAGGTTAAAAGAACACCTTCAGCCTAATAGAAAAACAGAACACCTTCAGCCCCATAGCATCTTTATTCAGCCTGGATGTAGTACGGCGTAACACATACCTTCGTTATCCAAATTTAAGATTCAAATAAACTAAACTTTTGATCAAGATGCCATCAAAAATCCTTGAACAATTGACCAAAACACGCAGAATTCAATGAGTGAGCACTCATTTGATCAGCAGTACTCCACAAATTGTTGAACAAAGTGGAGTAAAGAAAATTCAGCAGACTCTTTCATTTAGAAGGCTGCACACCTAAACTCTGGTACTGTTTTATTCCCCCCATTTCTTGCGCGAATAATGCAATGGGGTTGAAAACAAAATTGCTTGCCTCGCACTACCTGACCAACGGAACCAAATCTGTACATCATGGTCTCTTCCTGGTCATCAGAGCCTGGGGGTTTCCAGAATGGATCAAAAGCAACTCCACTGACCTGCAGCACCACTCAGATGCCAGACAATCAATGAGATCAATAGTAAAATTATATCACAGAGATTCAGCTATCATTATTCAAGTAACTCACCCATGAGTTGTGTCCTTCTCCCCAAGCTACAATCTTCCTATCCTCCATACTCCAGATCTGGACTAAATCATCTTCACCCCCAGCTAGTATGTATTTCCCATCCATGCTGTAGAAGTCCACTTCACAGTCAACACAGAGTTTAATGAAGGAGCTTAAAATATGATATTGCAGAGAGGAAGCGTGGAACAAACCAATAACATGTTTTACAAAAGAAAAGGAAAGGGGTTTCTAACACGGAGACATACTAACCCAACAAAGACAATAAGAGAACATACCTCCAAGCAAAACATGCACAGTTTAATGCGGGAAGGAAAAAAAGATATTGCAAAGAGGAAGTGTACAACAAACCAATAACATGATCTACATAGGAAAAGGAAAGGGGTTTCTGAAACAGAGACCTACTACCCCAACAAAGAAAGTAGAGATACGTACCTCCAAGCACAACATAATAAAGCACCATAATAGCTTTTGCCCCCACATACTAGTTGTTCTTTGGAGTAGTCAAAGACTCGCAGATATCCTGTATGCAGATACCAGCTTGTATGAGTTTAGACGTGTATGAACCACCTTGAAGATACTGAATCAGATCTACATATACCATCTCTTCCAACAGTAGCTAAGTAGGTTCCGTCTGTTGAGAATGCAATGCCATTGATTGAACCTTGGCATATGTGCCACCTGGCAACCGGATTACTCTGCATGTAGATATTGCAGGAAATCAACAAATTATAAAGAGAGTGCTGCACTAAGCAGTCATTCATTTCAAGGGTATTGGCAGCTAAAACGATAAAGAAACAGATGAAAATAACAAAAAAGGTACTGTAGCTTTGTGATACCTGAAAATTTATACAAGATTTAGTTGCTTATTTGAACAGTGAATTCTATCAGAGAAAAGTCAACAGCACAGCATGCTGAACTGGGATCAACTCCTGTACCTTACTGTACCGAGCATGTGCAATGGAAAATTGAGTTGGATCTTTGATGGCTGGGAAGGAGGAATCCCCAGCACCTTCTTTACTCTAGTAAATGTAGAAAAGAAAATTGAAGAATCAACCAGATAAACTTGAGCAACAACAAAGCCGTTTGCATCTTGTTGGTTTACACGATAATACTTGCCTTTTCATAAACATATATATTTCCATCAACGTGGGCAACAATGAAAGCACCATCACCTCCAGGCACCCATGAAATGCAAGTACAGCGACTGTACAAACAATAATCAATCAAACACCATATTCAAGAAACATCTTTAAGATGACACAGAATCAACCAGTAAATATATAATGTCAAAGGAACCACTGGTAAACATCAACCACAAAGAAATGGAATCACCAATAATGACACAAGCTAACAATTATAACAGTCAAAGCACATGAAGGAGAATATTTAGATGAGTTTATGAATAGCAACAAGACTTTTTAATCCCTCAGAGCAAACCGTTCTCTGTGCATTCCATTCCAAATCCTTTAACATGATGGTGATGACTCCACTACAGCATTTAAAAAAAAAAATCAGCAGTAGGCAAAGACCACTTTGATTTCTTCCTTTCCATTGATGACAATATCTACAATTGCACATGCATGTAATAGAGCATGAATTATTTTCCATTTATCTGAAATAATACCGGCAAACAAATATATATCCATCCACTATGATGCTGCTGATGCTCTTGATCAACATCAATTCATATTATCCTCACTCACTTGAAAGTATAGATGATGCCAATTAAAGCGATTACAGACTAAAATACAAGTTCGCATCCAACTCTTAGACCTTGGTGTTGATAAAATTTTGGCTAACATAGTATCTATAATTCATTTTTATTTGCATAGGATGTTAAATGCAATAAAAAACTGAGGCTGTGCCAAAATATCAGACACAGATGGAATGCAACTATAAAGTCAATGAAGCAGCATAGGATCACATTTTTATTGAATTTTTATAGCACCATGTCCAATCAGGAGTTAATTTTAATTATGAGGACCAGTTCAATGCTGATAAAAGTTCCAGAAATATTCAATGGCATGATCACCAAAACAAGAATCCACTCTACTACAAATCAGAAGAAGATTGGCATTCATGAAGAACGTTTGCTATTTTTATTACCTGCTATTAACTGAACCATCCTTGTTATAATGATGAGCCCCAACAAGCTTTTTTCCACTGTCCTGTAATTGCTGTTTCAATGACACAGAGTAGGCTACGGGGCATAGAAAATAAAAATGTATGAGTTTGCTGGTTTCTTATACCATGAATATTCATTTAAAGTGTAGAACTATACCATCGCCAGTACTCAACCCAATGAGCAAGTCATGCCCGTCCCTGGCATCTGGATCAAATGCATGGCACACAGGATACACATTATTAAAATAGATGGCCTTTATTGGCTCCTACAGTCATAACAAAGATTTCAATCAGAATTGAGGCAACGCTACTAATTACTCAATAATTAAGTCAGGTAATTTAAAAGTTACCTTGTCTTGAGAATTCAGGTCACTTATAAAAAGTCCATCACCCATGTTGAAGATCAAGTAGGTACCATTACCATCAAAATTTGAAGTCAAATTTGAGTTACTTGAATTACAACTTAATGGTCCAAGCCTACCACCCCCACCAATACTCTTGCTCCCATCATTCCCTCCGATAAAGCTCAGGGCACGGCCCCCATTACTTAAGAACCTTGCGGCAGCTAACCGTACTCCGCTGCTGGCACTGAAGCTCGAAGAGGGCTGAGGCGGTGGGGTTGGTGGGAGTGGTTTGTCCTTGAAAGTGGCTACAGTTGCCTGGTGATTAGGTTGAACCATTATACTGTCAAGAACTAATAGAAGAAAATTATATAACTCAAACACATGAAAATAATTAAAAACAAAATGAGCTAGATATTATACCAATTCCACCACTGATATTCAGGCAGATTCATGTACCGACAGGGTAGCATAGCAAGGCAGTTTCATTCAAAGTAAGCAATACCTAATATGTCTGAACTCAGCCAAATGAATTTCGAATCAAGCGGCACCAATTTATCATGACATGAAAATGAAAGGAAAAAAAAAAAAAAACCTCCAAAAAGGAATCCGTCTGTCCCGACCCTAACAGAAACTAGATTCTGCTGACAAGCCAATGAAACCATAAACATATTGAAGAATGATAACTAAAAACGATACGCAACTCGAAACACAGAAAAGAAATCAACAATGGAAGTACTTTGACTTCGAATCAATGAAATTGGCATGAAGCAGAACCAGTACGCTCTAATAAGAAGCAATCGTGCTGGAAATTCCGCCAAGTATATTAACATTACATCACGCATACATCTAAGCTTTGCAATCACATAAGACGTGAAATCAGAAAACAAAATCAACACTAAGTCCTCTCGACATTTACTCTATAAAATCAGGCTGAAATGGAATTGAAGTGCTTGAGCAGATAATGATCAGATATTCAACTTCACTAAATTGAAATAAATCCTCCGTGGCAGAGACCAATCAGTCAGCAGCTCTGACAGCCAGGAATTCCACGAGAAACCACCAATCGAATCGAGAGCGACTGACTGCAAGAGCGCCACAGAGGATGTTGACTCCGGTGAAGGGTGCAAGCATCCGACTGGGAATTTGACCTACCTGAGTGACGGTCTTCCCTTGGACGTAGTGCATCAGGCCGGAGGGGTGGCTCTTCTCGAGGTGGAGCTTGTAGCGGCCCTCGGGGGTCTTGAAATGGGTCTTGAGGCCGGGAGAGGGGGCGTTACCGCCGGCAGCGGCGGGGGAGGAGGAGGAGGACGGCGTGGAAACAATGCCGTTCGCTGCGTTATTCATCATGGTGGCGATGACTCTGGCAAGCCCGGGAGGCCCGCGATCATGACAGAGCTGTGATTCTTACTCTCTAAGCCCAGTGAGAGATGCGGATAGATAGCCTACAGATCTCCGCTCCGGTGATGTTTATCTATCTCCTAATCGAAATTGTTAAGAGGGAATTTGATGACGTGGAGAGTAATCCATTATCAAGAAAATTACCCCAAATATTATCAGTTACTGTAAATATATACTCAAAATTGATTTTATTTACATTCTCAACGTGTACATGTACATGATTTTACTTGAGACTACATCACTTCAGCTAAAGTTTTACCGTTGATATGAATCTATTAAAATATTAAATTATAACAATCTTTTCTATATTTATTAAAATATATTGCCCAGATAATAAATTTTTTAAAAAAATTTCCATACTTAGGTTAACTGGACTTCGAGAAAAACTCTCTTTTACGTGTCAAATGAGCTTATCAAATACCGTTTTCGCTTGATATCATTAACGGACACAATAAAAACAATAATCAATTTTACGAATGACTGCTGACTAGAACAGGACGGATAAACAGCAGCTTTTTCCAATATCATCCCTTCCGTTACTCGATTAGTTGGATGCCCGTAGTCGATTCTTACAACTGTACCGTTGAGGACCGTTAGAAGCCTGTCCTGATAGGAAGACCTAAACATTTATGGGCAAGTGTTATACCTTAACTATTTATCTACACAATAACAAAAAAAATGCGTACACTGTCTTACAACCACATGTCTAACGAATTCTGACTCGTTTAAATTCAAGCAAAATCAACACATTACAAGATAAAAACTACTCTTCCAAGCTTGAAATCTCATTGGCAGAAGAAAGGGATCTTTAATATTTGTTTCCCATAAAGAATAACCCAGTGGCTTCAATACTTTAACTTTGAACCCGTGCAGGAGCTACTTGAGCTTCTCAGAGAAAGAAAGGCAAATGTACCCCTCAAGTCAGTGTGAGCTCTTAATAATTTCTAAAAGATCAGAACTAACAGACTCCATAACTGTGACGTTTCCCGAAGGCAAAAATTTCTCCAGCAAAGACTACACAAGTAAATCAATGGCCTAAAACTATACACCTCCTTGTGGTTGTTCGGGCTCTGGGTTCTAGTTAATCCAGTGTTCATAAGGTTACCTTCACTCCCATGGTTTTCTCTTACACGACCCTCCAGAGTTGAAGTCTCGTGTGGTCAAAAATGGAATTCAAATCCTCCAGGGAAGCCTCCGCCGAATCCGCCGCCAGGAAAACCGCCTTCAAATGTGAAATGGAATTGCTGTCCTCCTCCACCACCACCACCACCAAAGGGGTTGAAACCAAATCCTCCACCACCATGCCCCATCCCCATCTCTTCCACATCTTCTCCTCTATCGTATCTTGCACGCTTGTCCTCGTCACTAAGTACCTGTGCGACATGACAAACTTTGAGTCAGTTTTTGTACAACAAACTAAATTATAAGCCAGTGTCTGGTTCTGGTAAAAAACTGTTTCCCAGTTTTCTAGTTTTCCTTATTTCTGATATTTATATACAGAATACATGAAGAAAATGTTTGCATTTCAGGAAAAGTTTTATGAACCCAACCCTCTCGTGAAAAGCAATGCAACATATGTTTCCTCCTCCATCATTCTCAGGGAAAGGTAAATAAAAATCAGAATTATCCAGTTTTCAAGAACTGAGTGATTAAAGATCTCTTAGTTAGAAACCTCATATGCAGCGGCAATTTCCCGAAACTTGTTCTCTGCTTCTTCTCTGTTATCAGCATTCTTGTCTGGGTGCCATTGCAAAGCTAGCTTCTTATAAGCACGCTTAATGTCTGCTACAGATGCAGTCTTTGAAATGCCTAATATCTTGTACCAGTCCTTCCTTTTGCTCATCTTCAAAGCCTTTTCTGCCTTCATCAGAGTTTCTCGAATAGCCATATCCTGCAACAAAGCAAAAGCGGATTGTCCAACTTGTCAGACCTATTGGCAAATAGGCTGCTGTGGAAAATTGTCCGCCCAAGAAATTTCATTCACCTGTGGTGATTTTTGAGCTGCCGACTTTAGATCTTCCACAGCTCCTTCCCAGTCCTCAGTCAAAAGTTTTGCTTCACCTCTCTATAAATAAAAACAACACAGATGATTACTTATAAGGAAAAAAGAAAACAACAAAGATGATTACAGATCCGAAGAGCATATGCAACAGAGCAAATCTTTCTCAGATGAAAGAGCTGCCAAAGATCACATGAATCTCCTACGAGATACCAATGAATCTTCTAATCCTTTATAAATGTTGGAGAAGAACATAGACAAATAGGCACCATAAAGTTGATAGGAAAGCAGAGAGAGCAGACCTGAACTAGTGCTTCGGTAAGCTCTTCATCAATCTCCAAAGCTGAAGTGCAACTACTCAAAGCATCCTTCCCCCGACCAAGCTTGACTAAGACCTTACACAGGCCAAGATGAAGGTGAACATTGTGCGCAGCGTGGTCAGGATCCAGTGCGATAGCTGCTCTATAATCCTCTACTGCAACGCGTAACTTACCCTTATTTGCGTTGTCCTCTGCCTGCATAAATAAAAGCATAAATGAGAGTTGAAGAGCACAGAGGAATTTGTTAAGCCTGAAAAGTTATCCAATCCCAAACAAATTGGCCAGAAGAAAATCATGCTTACACTTTTAGACTTCTTCAGCAAATTTTTCAATCCAAAATAAGCCTTCTTTAATTCACTGTGCTCTGGATCAAGGCGTAGACCCTTTTGGTAATGCCTGATGGGGAAAAAATATGTTACTGCTTGCCAGAATCACGGTTTTTTCCCCTTAAAAACTTGCAATTAAGCGTACCGTAGAGCCACGTCATGATCTGCCAAATAGTAATAGCCACGTCCACGAAGCAATAACGCATCTAAATTGTTCTCATCCTCCTTAAGCATATAACCGGTCTCAGCAATGGCACCAGAATAATCTTTCACTGCTAGCAACAGCTTAACTTTAAGAAATTTTCCCTGAAATGGAAAAGTCAAAAAATTAAAGACACTGCTGAAAACTAGCAAAGGGGACTAAGTCAATAACAGATTATCAGGTGATATGGCTCCATCAGAGAGAGTTGCAATCTCACCTTTGTGCATGCTGGACAAAATACGAGCACAACTTTATCAAGATATTCAAGAGATTTCGCATAATCTCCTGAAACAAAGAGAGAATCTGCACTTTCAAGAGCACTCTGAGCCTGGAGCAACTGAGAGAGCTCCTTTTCCGCAATTGTATTCCCAGGTTTTAGCTCCAAATATTTTTTGTAGCTCTCTTCTGATTCCTCAAATCTACATCAGCCAAAAAGCGCCTGAATCATATATTACTTGAATCAAGAATTGGAGAGAAGGGGCACGTCTCCATGGCTTTGTTTCAGGTGTAAAGACATAATCTGAACTCATTTATCTCAGATTTTCCATCCAATGATTGCTGATGTTGAAACTAGGAAAATGGTAAAGGAATGCAACAACAACTTAAAGGTAGCATAACATTCAGATATTATTTAAACACATCATCTAGCAACCAAGTAAAAGCTTGCTGGCTATCTTTACTCTAATCAGGAAATTTATCCACATGCCAACATGCGTAGCAGCACATAAAAAACGGTAATTACGTTATCTTACATAAAATATGTGCATGGAAAACTCTAGCGCAGGGAATAATAGGAGAATGGCAGCTAATTTGGAAACAAAGCCCAGGATTCTAAAAGCACACCTGCATAATAGACGAAGCATGGAGGCGCGATGGTAATAGGCTTCTGATAGCGTTGGATCTGCTTCTATGGCAGCATTAAGATCATTGAGAGCCTCGTTGTAAAGTTTCACCTTGATTTTCTGTGACACTCTCTCAAACAGCTGAGCCGCATCACTGGATTTCCCATCTACAAATGCCAATAGGACAAATATCACATGTCTAGAACACAATGGGCTTATTTCTTTAAAAAAAATAACTTGTGAAAAACATATTTCAATTTTCCGACTATAAGTCACCAGTCAATAATACGGTCACAAACACTTTTTTACCATTTTTCTGACATTCTACTCTTTTATTTCTATTTTGAAATTGGTTGAGATGCAGATTGTATATATTTAGTTCTCCAGAGAATGTGAGTTGAGATTACAACTTGAATCACTCAACTTCTCTCGATGGATCATTTCTAAGACCATGATTTAGCTATTCATCACTATAACACATTTTCAGCCATCAAAAGTGCTAAAGCTTCCCTTTTCACCATAAGCGACTCCAAGATGTCACCGATGATGGCTTCTGTGAATAGAGGTTAAGCTCATCTGGCAAAAATTATATTCCAGGGAAGTTCAACCTGGAATCCCCGGTTTCAAAAACAATATTTTCTGGTTCTCTGATCTACGAACACCTTATTCCATGTGCAGATCTCGTATTTCCCATGTAGTACGTCCGGAAAACCAAAAAGCCACTGCACACATTATAAAACATAAAATAACGAGTTGCAAGCCCAAATCTCCATAGTTGCAGATCCAGATCGATGCATTTTCCACGCAACGGTTGTTCAATTAACCAGAGCAGTGAAAGCCGATACAAGTAATAATGAACAGTAGATCCAAGGGAGCTCAGCTGTACCTAGGGCACACACAAGAGGCTGTAGAAGGAGGAGCTGACAAGCCAGCACAAAGTGGATGATGAACACCGTATACACCAATCCACTCCACGCCACGCCTTCCATGGCGGATCCCCGCCGCTGCCTTCGCCTGCAGCTTCTACTCTGACTCCGACACGGATTCGATTCAGGGATCTTAGAATTAGTGCTGCAGAGAGGGGGAGGGGGAGGGGGAGACAGCGCGGGGATTGCGAAGGCAGAAACCTCTTTCGGGATCTTCAGCAGGAAAAGTTGATTCGCGCTGCAGGAACACGTAGCTTTCGCCAATGATTGAGTGCCACGTGGACATCCGCATGGCCACGTCGGACCGAGTTTAATATGGAGGCAGGATAGGTGAAGATTGAAACTGATCAATGGGCCAGGGCCGGCCCACATTCTGAACAGCAGAAGCTGGGCCGAGACTGGGGTGCGAGAAGTAGGCTATGGGCCCGGTATATTTAAATGTGGGCTTGCAATCTTTTCTTTCCCAACGGCGGAGAAAATCTTGTGCGTAACAGCATCACCACAAGACAGTATTTATGTAGTGAAAACAATCAATAAAATAAATTATTTTAGAGTTTTGTTTAGATTTTTATAAAAAAATTCTAAAAAATTGACTTAATTTTATTGATTGGTTTCATCATCTACGTACTATCACATAGTGACACCGTTACATATAAAACTCTCTCCCAACAAGGACCTTGGGTTTAGAAGGAAACGATCATTAATGTGGCATGAGAAGTCCCGTGAACGAGAATCAAGCTCGGGATTTTTTTCTCAAGTGCAGTGTTATTGCATCAAACCCTCAAAGGTAGTAATTAATCCATCTTATTCATACTGTGTTATTTATAAATATAATATTTTATGATCAATGAAGACAATATTTCTGATAATCCCCTCGAGATTAAACGGGAAGTTGCCAGTTTCAGGGCTAGCACATACATTCAATCACCAATCCTTTTTTTAAAAAAAATATTTTATTTTTGTTAATAAAAATATTATCCTAATAAAAAGTAATCGGTCATGAAAAAGTAAATGGAGATTTGACCTTGGCAGCATTCAGTTTCAGCTCTCACGTTGACTTGCCTTTCTCACGTCTTTTCAGCGTAAATTAAAATTACACGGACGTCAGAGGCAGGGACCAGTTTCCTGAAAAAAGTTGGCCGTGAAAGGAAATGTCAAAAGCGCCCCCCCCCTCGTGCTCGGAGAAAATTTTAGGTGATCGGGTCGATGGGTGCCTGTTCGAAAAATTAACGAATCTCGATCGATTTAAGTTCGGCTCCAGTTGGCCTACTCTATGGGGAGTATGAGACCTGGCTATACGTACATATATCTGCGCGTGCGTTCAAAACCCTAAACAGCTAATCAAAACGCTGTACGGAGTGAATTTTTCTTCTTTATTAATCACATAAGCGTGTTTGCACACACACATATTTATATATATATAAGGTCATTATATTTTACTTCTTTTTGTTTCAAAATAAAATTCCTTTTTTTTTTTGAGTGTGCACGATTTTCAAACAAGTTGCAGAGGCAGGAGGGGACACGACCACACCTCATCACGACACTCCAAACAACCAAACCCACCACCACCGTTGACGCAGCTGGAGAGGAGAGAGAGTGCCGGAATTCCCCTGACGGCCGGTCAACTAATCCACTTTGTTTTCCGTGCAGCTTAATTATATAACTTTATAAAAACATATGAATATATATATTAAGGAAGAGTTGGACTCTCCGAGCGGTCGACATCGTCTTGGAGATATCCCCGGTTAATACTCGGATGTCGGTCTGATCAGGATCACGATGTATTTCAGTTATAAATGAAAAGTAATCACGTAAAATTATTTGCTATACCATTAAAGCGAGCTAGCACACGATCGATACTCTGCAGGGTAAGTATCGCCAAGCAAAACAATTAAATAGTAAGCATGTTCAATTACATGTAGAAAATGAACAAAAAAGTTGCTAAAAATTAAATTTCAAAATGAAATGCTATTGTGGTCTGGTTCAATTATCGTCCTTTTCCGGTATAAAGAGAAGCATGGAGATCTATAAAAAATAAAAGAGAGAGGAATTAAATATATTACTTGCAATTTATAGTACGAGAGCGATACCGAGTGCACCAACACCGGCCCATCTTCACCATGTTTGCATGTTCATGCAGGTGCTTGTGGGTCCCACCACCTGACCACCTCTGCTTAAATCTGACCAAAATTCACGAGCGCTCTTTCCTATCCTCTCACTGTCCTGAGCTGCTCCCTCCCCTAGCTTTTCTTTCTTAAATAATTGTATCAAGTAACATATATGTGTGTGTGTATATGCATATTAGTACGGCAGTTCATTAGTCGCTTTCGACATCGAATTATTTGCTACGTCGCTCGTAATCACTGTTATGTTTATTTAGTTCGTGAGTTTGATTAGGAGATGGTTTTTCTATAATGACCAAATATCGGAGGATCACATCGTCGGTTGCTTTTGCTACTAATTAATTACGGGGACGGTAGATTTGTCTCACTATAGACTATGCTTCGGCCATGGACTCAGTTGAATGAATAATTATGCACCCGGTGAGTTCTCAGTTCTGTTTTTAAAAACTATGAAATACAATTCCGGCTGGCCGGGTCATCTCCGACTTCGACGAACTACATGTATAGAGATGTTCAGGAATCGAAACACGTGCAAATTATAAGCAAATCGATTGGCCAGATAAATGGTTTTTCTGGACTAGGGAAAGCTTAAAGTACAACATTACAGAACTACACTCCTTGAAGCAACGAAAAGAAAGTTTACCATGCATTGTCGTCGACCTTCAAGGTATGTACGTGGCTACATATGATAACATTCGGCTAGGGTGGTTTAATTCGGAATTTATGTGTCAGCCCGCTTGAGACCGAGGATTCGTGTACTAGAAAGGAGACCTTCGAAGCCGTGATGACATTCCGTTCATGTCTTTCTTGTTGTGCGCAGCATTGGATCCCAACATGTACGTATGTGTCATGTTCTGCTTCCATCTGCTTTAACGTGCGGTCATCGAGCATCACCCTCGAATGTTTGAGCCAAACCCGACCCGAACGATGAAGCAAACTTCACCAGCTGCTCGTGGAGGAAGAGATTATTACGAGGATCATGAGGACCACCAGCAACGCCATGGTTGCTTCCCACCCCGAGAAAATCCCTTGTCGAGTTCAAATCCATCAAGGAGGACCCCCCGAATCGCTGCTGATGACAATCACTGTGACCATGCTTCATCAGTGAAGTGCTGCTTCTGGTCTGTGGTGAGGAGGAAGAAGATGATGACGAGCTCACGAGCCCGAAGCTGCTTCCAAACATGGATCCTGGGTTGCTTCTTGTGGATCCCATCAGTGCAGCTTTCTGCAGGAGAGCTGTGGCTGACATTGAAGCCGGTGGAGGCTTTTCTGGCAGCTTTTTGATTTGGTGGTCACCGATATTGCCGGAACTGTAAAGGGTTCGACCGCCCATTGAAGTACTCCCCATGCTATTGCCGCCACTTTCTTCCTTCAGTCCGATCTGTGGCGGCAACACAGATAAGGATAGGCCTCCACTGTTCGGAATCACGCCATAGCTTTCCATTGGGGACGGTCCGAAGAGACTGTTAGCAGCCGATCCCACCATAGCCACCTCGGTAAAGCCTGTGTTACAGAAATATGGACCAGGTTGATGGCACATGAAAAATTGTTATAATCAAACTTTGCTGTGTCTTATCATGTAACAACTAAGTGAAGTAATTCAACATCTGGTTAATTAACATGGCTTGAACTCATATCGTATTAATCAGGACTCTTTTCTAAAAATCATTTCATCCATACCTTGAAAAACAATCTTGTTATTTTAAGGTTGGTTAAATTAGAAGAAGAATCTAAGCAAATTAAAACTTGTATCTGGGTGGAAAAATACCAGTGATATCGGGATGCAAGAGAGAGCCAGATCGTTGATGAGAGATTCCTTCGATATCTTGAACTCTCCGACCAGGAAATCCATGAGGTGATCCAGCGAAGTCATTGATCTGGTTCTCATTTCCGCTCCCAAAACTGAGATTTGTGGCTGCAACCGAGGTGAGCTTGCTGCTCTCATCAGCTAAAGCGTCACAGAAAGCTCTATGCGTGATGAAACTGTCTTTCCTGTAAAATTTCACCAAGAATCAAGGGAATTGAATGTTCAATCATACGAACTGAACCACATTTAATTCAAACTGGAACTTGGGAATGGAAGAGATTAAATTCAAGAGATCAAGAAAAGGGTTCGATGCAGTTAGCAGCATATCCTCGAGAACTTAAAAGTACGAGCCTGTCTTGTTTCACTTTGAATACCTCGAGAAGAGGGTGCCGCAGTCGCACTTGTACTCCCTGGTGCCGCAGATCTTCGAGTGAGCTTTCCAGTCCGACTGGACCGCGTACTTCTTCGAGCATTTCTCGCACTTCCACTTCTTCTCGCCGTGTTTCCGGCTGAAGTGCTTCTTTATCCCTGTGAGGTCTCCGAGGGCTCTGGTAGGATCGTGGTGGACACACGTCTTCTCGGGGCAGATGTAAACCTTCTTCCTGATGACATCCTTATCGGACCTCTGCTTGAGCTTCCACGGTAGGTTATGGCCTCGCCGGTGCAGCTGCAGGTTCTGGTCCCTCTGGAACCCTTTGTTACATATTTCGCAGACGAACCGGTTCGTTGCCATGAGCGTCTTCGGGGACAGGGCAATAACCTCGGCATCTGGATCTAACAAGGAAGAGACCGACAACTCTAATTAATCGAAATCAAAATAGGACTGACATATAGATCTCAAAAACTGAAATCTATGTATGCATGTGACTTTTTATGGAAAACTGCCATTAACACAAGATCATGTACATCCGAGCAAGATCCAGACAATAACAGAAACTCCGAGACCGGTGGGTAAAAGAAGCGAACCGAGCCAACATAACATATATGTACGTCTCTTGCCTGGGACACAGGGTTGGTTTCTTCTTTTCTTGGCGGATGGGGCATTTCCGGCTCCGGCGGAAGGATTAGGGTTAGGGTTAGGGTTGATGAGGTGGTCTTGAGGGAAGCCGGGGAGTGAAGTGGGTATGGAGAAGGCGTCACCGGACATGAGATTCATCATGGCAGCCTTGGATGGGTTGAAATCGGGCAGGCGACCCAAAGACACCAAATTAAAAGATTTCAGAAGAAAGAATGACTTTGTGAGAACCGTCCAAAAGAGTAGACAATAGACAGTAGAGTGAGAACCGAATGTATATCACCAAACACAAGCAGATAAGAAATTCTCTCGGGAGACATATTCAAAATGGAAAAATTTTAAAAAAAAAAAAAAACAAAGGAAATGCGCAGTGGGTGTTTTTGTATTGCTTCCAAATGACGAGAAAAATCTGAAACGAAGGGGAAAAAAAATACGCAGCTGCTCGAGGGCCAAGTAGCCGAAAACTACGTCGCCGTGAACATTATAGGATTCAGACCGCCCTCGCACAGGAAAGTTTCTTTTTTCTTTAGTTATAAGAAAGAGTCTGGGACTAACAAAGACGAGTACATGTAAAACAAAAGAGCGGAGTCCCACAGGTGAAAATGGAACTTAGTTAGAATCATTTTATCGTGAATTGAAGGTGATACAATGGTATTGCAAATACTAAATATTCCTGTCGTACTTGGCAAATTACGGAAGGAGAGAAAGAAGACACCTACAGGATTCCTTGGTTTTTATGGTCTAGCGGATAATGTTTTTGTCGAAGTAGTTCAGCCATAGATTTCAATTGGCCATCTCCGTCTACATATATATCTCAATCAACATGATAGCTAGGATATCTCGATATTTGTTGAGTGGTCTCAGTTTGATCGATTTAATACGTCTTGTTGTTAATAAGAAACTGGGTGTGTAAAAATGATTTCATGTCTGATACAATATTGTCTCGGTCTCAAGTCTTTGTAAATAGGAAAAAAAAAACTCATATCGAGAGAGTTTTATTCATTATAAGTGGGGTCAACCTGACTCGCACCGTATTTGTCAGATCCAAAGTTGATAAGTTCCAGTGGTCTCAGTCTTATTTTGAATTTCTCTTGAAAGGATTGCAATAAGCAGCGTTAACTCCGGCTAGAATTTGTAGGGCAGTGTGCTTGTTTATTTGTAGCATGAAAAGTTACAGTTCGTTACCCGAGATGAAGCCGTGACCTATGTTTTTGTTCACATTTGTCTGTTCTTTTCCCAAGTGCTTCTGGAGTCGAGATGTTCATTTACTTACTCTTGGGAAAGCCGAAGCCGATGTTGAGCTCTACTAATTCAAAATCAAGAAATTCTAATTTAATTCACGTCACGGTAAATTAATCTATATCACTTTACTTCTCCTATTTTTGAGATCTTTTTTTTTTATCAAGAGACAGAGTCAATACCCGACAAAACGTCATACATTCACTTTTTAGTTCTATGAAATTCCCTCGTAATATAACAGAAAAATGCTAATATAATTTGACTCCTTCCCTCAAGTAGAATCCCGATTTTGTGTCATTATCCCTAATTTAAGGGGGTTTTGTTGGGGGAAGATGATCGAGTTTTTTCTTCTTAACCATGATCAATTTCCAGCTCTAAATCTTCCGGCATGCCTTGGGAAGTACCTGAAGAGCAAAAATTTTAGTCGAATAGGTTAAGTCCGACATAGATGACATGTTTAGGCAAGTCTGTGAAGGGAGAAAGCTGTCACCTAGGAGACCATGACTGTTCGAACTTCAAAAGGAAAAAGCTGAACAAGAAAAACAGACACGAGGGTGAGCAAACATACTAATTTCCACAAGGTCACTTCCAATGTTTCCGCGAAACGGGGAAACCAATAGAATCTGTTCTGACTCTGCAGGGGAAAAGAAAAAGGGTTCACCTTTCCCGCTTGTCTCAGACCATGTCGGTCGGGATGTAAAAGGGATTGACTTCTATGCCGGTCATGGAACAAAAGAGATTGGAGTAGATCGATTCGTTAAGAGGTGTAACTATTTCAATCGAAGTTAGATCCGCCTTCGAATGGCTCGAGCCCGGATCCTAGCCAAGGAGAAGAGGCATTTCAACCAACCCGATTTTGGGCTTGATTGAGAGGACGCTCGTGGAGCCCATGACATATGTGAAATGGAACCAATTGGTTTAATTAGTAGATTATATACGATACCTATGAAACACGACATCTACACACACATATATATTTGGAATGCGTAGTAGATATATAATTCACTGCTTCTTGTTTCCATGTATTTGGATACTTGCCTTCGGGGTCGATGCTCCCTTCGGTATCCGATGATCTGGTCCCACTCCCTCACTTGTTGTCATGTTACAATCATACATACAACAATATACATCAATACTGTAGAGGAGTCGTGCCAAATGAAATATTCTAATCATCATAACCCAGAGTAATCTCGATTATTGTAGTTCGAGCTAATAAACGTGTTGGATTTTCTTATCGGAGCACAAGATGACCGTGTGAAGACCCGTATACGTGATATAGGTCGGTCGAAATTATAACATGTCTAGTCAGTTCACCGAGAAGTAAAATTTTCTTATACATATAATATAGATTTTCTTCATTTATAAGATTTGAATCGAGAATTTACTTAAGCCGACGAGGACTGAACCACCTCCGGGTATCCTGTCTTGCTCCTAGACGTGCGATGGGATGGATTCCCAATAATTATTCACAAGCACGGTTAAATTTAATTATTTGGTAAGACAATTTGGCAAAGACTATAATAATCAGAAGCGACGTCGTAATATACTAAGATCCAACCACGTCAACGTCTTCTGTCAACATCACTTTTGGTATCATGATACATAATTAGCATCCGTTGGAATTCAATATGGATTAATTAAGATGCCCCACTGATCTAAGGGAGCTTGAGCACATCAAGGAATAGGATCGAGCTATTTGGCGTGCTCGAACAGAAGATAACCTTCTTAAGGCCCTTTTTGAGGTTGACCTGAGCAGCTCGATGACATGGAAGTCTTGAGACTTTACGCGGATGGAACCGAGACCGCCGGCATGGATGGCCCAAATCTAAGCCCGACTTAATGGTCCTGTCCATTGAAAGCCCATACGGATGGAGAGGGGAGGGGAGGCCTTGAGTTCAAATTGCCTGGAGCTTCTGGATACCAAGCTCCGGTCCTTGGTTTGACCGGTCAACCGTTGCCACTCGACAACAATAACCCCGTCTAATTTATTTTCTATTTTTGCAATTTTAATTAATTTCCTGGCCTGCACCCTCGTGCTCACAATTCTCGTACCTTCCCTCGGCCTGAGCGAAGGTACGAGATAGGCTAAGCCACATGAAAAAGAGATCTCATTGCATCTTTCTACTTTTGGCTGGTGGTTCAACCTAAAAAACTGGATTTGCGGTTTTCTGACCCTCTGATGGCAGAGAAACGTTATTAAATAAGAAACAACTGGTTTCAATCGAGGATTGATTGTGCTACTGCTTATTTTGGGTCTCCTGTTGATATTCCTGGTTGGGAACTACGTCCTTTACTACTTGGCACAGAAGACCCTTCCCCCAAAGAAGAAGAAGCCCATCTCCAAGAAGAAGATGAAGAGGGAAAGACTGAAGCAGGGAGTGTCCGCACCAGGAGAGTTGAGGCTCTTGTTTGGGTTCCTCTTCCTGACTCTCATTGTCTAACTGAGGAGTTGCAAGTTTTCGCGTTTGGTGGAATCAAAGGAACATTCAATGTTGAGCAGTCTGCCTTCTTTGTTTCTTTTCCATCGTGGTAGAAGTTATACTGGGATCTTTTAAGTTAAGGTCCCCAGACGGATGATTCGAGTACTAATAGACTGCAAGAAAGGTCTGCTTACTTCTGATACGAGACTGTTCCTGCCATGCCGCCGAACTTTTTTCTTCCTGCAATGTTTGTTTGGCAATGTTTTATCGAGCTTCATTTATGGTCTTATTTGGAGGGTTAGAGCAGCCTCTGTCGGTTTTGCACTGGTTCTAAGGGCAAGAGGATGAGACAAATGCATAAAATCAAGAACTTCTAGCATGTGTATCAAGGACTTTGATCAACAAGGTGCAACAAGTATGTCCATTCTTATAATTCAAATTCGAGACTTTACCTAAAAGAGAATTGTGCCAAGATAGGGAGGTGCAGCGGAACTTTTCATTACCATAGATAATGAACCAATGACACCATTAGAGCAAAAAAAAAAAAAAAAAAGTTCATATCAGACTCCGGTCACAGTCTATGCTTGTACACATTTGATGTTTACACTGATATTGCATCTAGTTAGGTGGAATTTTGTTTCCATTCATCTCTGCCACACACAACAATTATAAAAAAAGAGAAAAAAGGGCTATACCACGCATAATATTTGATCATATTACTGCTACATGGCATACCTCTTGCCTACAAGAGTTTCTTGCGAGCATGATGGTGTAACAATCAAACAGAAGATGACAACTTACAAATAGCTTGAGGAGTGATGGGCAGGGGAAAGTTTACTAGGGTGCTCGTATCTGGTTCTCTCTATCCTCGCACTTCATCCACCTGCAAAATAATTAAAAACGAAACAAAAAAATACACACACAAAAAAAAATCATTGATCCCGGCTTCATGATCACCAAGCTGCATCGTTTTATGCTAATTATCCAAAAAGAGATGCAACATAATTGAGCGAACGAAGTCTTAAACACTCATAATTACTGGGAAAAGCTTTTACTGTGTTGGAAGATTAACTGTAAAAGTTATCTTGTTTAGAAAAATGTAAAATTGGCCGTAGAGTTTGGTGACAGATCACTGACAACGGGTAAGGCCCCTGGCAGAGATTTCTCTGAAAATACTGCTAGTGGATGCGTCTTTCGGAAAACTTAATCTCCTTCGGTAGTTTCAAGAAGCACAATCGAAACCAGATGTTCTAGCTGTATAAACTAGACAAGGATCTTAATCTCGAGGGATGGAGCTCGAATGCCAAAGATTTCATATGATCACAGTGAATGTTTTGTTTGGAGTTTCTGAGCTTTCCCACTTGGAAACCCAAGTATTCATCAAGTTACTACAGAATTCCAAGCTCACCTTGGAGTCCTCAGATCGATAGAGAGGTTTGGAGTTGGGGTGTTGCGGGTGAAACCGGGGCCTGCGCCTGCCCCTGGAAGGAAATGGCAGCACAGGATGTGTCTCCGGGCCTTTATAGTCAATCTCATAAACCTCCTCCATCGACGAATCTGCAGCTTCTCCCATCAATCTCCCATGATATCCTGCAAGAAAATCGAGAACTTGAACTTGTAATAGCACGGATCCTATTCTTATACGGTAGACAGGGATAAAGCATAAGGAGACTCACCACTTGAAAAGTGAGGTACGTCGAGGAGGAGGAAGAGGAGGAAGACAGTGGCTATGGTGTACTTGAGCTCCATGGCTCTACTACTCAAGGCAGTCTGTCTAAAGTCGAGAGAGATCTCGAGGTAATTTATATGCGTTGAAGGTGTACACGAGTGTGGGGAGATATGATCAAATGACCGTGCCCATCAACCTCATCCACCTATCGGTACTGCAGCGAACACCGCTCAACTGCACTTATCGAACAAGTAATTAATCAAATGACTGTGGGGTTCGTGGAACAGGCAAGAGGGGAATCCAGAGCGCTTCGAGTTAAGTTTCGCCTTTTTGGGTCGTTGCGGATGTCGCCATCTTCACAGCGAAGAGCTTAATGGCATGGCATTGATGTGCCTTTGCTGAGTTGTGCTGTGCTGGAACATTAATTGAGTCTGCATACGGTGGTATTAGCTTTGCTGTAGCATGGGCGCTCGAGAGTCCCTGGGACTATCATTTATCTTCATCGTTAAGCCCGGTTTTAATTCCCAGTCATCGACTGCATTTTTTATTTGCCAGTCGATTTCCTGGAAACCGGAAGCTGGATGTCGATTGCTTAGGATGTAAGGTAGAGGACATGGCGGCAGCCTTCCCCAACGGTTCAGTGCCATCGCTTCAGATCACGTGACCCGAATGTGTTAAGCATGCTGGACACAAAAAGTGTAAAACCAAAACTTTTGGTGGCCAATTTTAAAAAATTCCTTTTATGGGGGAGCGTTCGGTAATTCGGCACAATTTGATTTGGAATCAGGAGCAACCAAAGCCATGGCGGAAAATCTTCGCGCTATGCCGCAATCATCGATTTCGGTCCCCTCCTCCTCCTCCAGCTCTGCTCCAGCTGCTTGTCCTTCTTCAATTCGGGTCCGCTCCACTCGTAATCTCCAGTGGCCGAAGCCTATTCAATAGACAGAAGAAGGCATCTCCAATAGTCCTCCGATTATGACTGACGACAACTCGCCTCACCGAAAAGACCCCATCAAATCTTCAGGTTCGTTGTTACTCTTGTTCATTTACCCTTTTTTCGGCACCCCACTTCCTCAAAATCATTCCTTTCCAATTCCATGCTTATAGAAGGTAGTCACTTATGAAGTAATCCGGTATTTGATTATTCCCTTGATAGTTTCTCTGAGGACATCTGGTAGTTGGGCTTAATATCATCCCATTGCTACGGCTTTCTGGAAACTAGAACTGAAACGAGTAGAAGGAAACGAAGTTAAAAAAAGAATGGCTTTTCTTAGAAACTTTAGTTGGGCCTTGCAATTCTTTTTGAGTTTCCCGTGTCGAAACTAAAAGTACTCGCCTGTCATTTCACTTGTGGGGTGTTTTAGCTGGCAACTTATAAACGATCATTCGGCGTGCTGCATGTGCCCGTAGACACTGATATGCTTTTGAGCAGTAAGATCGTGATTAATTGCATTAAATTTTTTTTTTCTTTTTGTGGTGATGACGTAATATGAATGGAATTTTATAGTCTTTTAGTGGCTTTGGAGGTGTTCTATTTTGCTTGTAGCCTGAGAATTTTTATAAGCTTTCTTTGGTGGTGCAGTGGGGAATGTTGCAGCTCAACGCCGGCGGCAAAATGCTATGTCAGTGGGAAAAGAGAGGAGGGAGTCTTTGGTGCGTGCAAAGAGGTTTTGCAGAGTCGGTGTTACTGCTGCTGGTGATGATGGGGATATCTCGCTTGATCGTGATATGGTGATTGATGAGGAAGAGTCAATCTTAGAGGCACAGACTTCCTCAGCTGTTGAAGAATTAAAGGCTGCTGTTGCCTTCCAGTATGTCTGACCTAATCCCAGCGGCCCTGTCCATTGACCAATTTCTGGATAGTTTAATAGAAGTAGAGTTAATTTTATCCGTTTTGATTCTGTCCTGTTTTCTTGAAGGGATAAGAAGTTCAATGTGTCATTTTAAATATACACACTCCTTGGTATACACACCCGAATTTCAACCGTTTCTGTCATCTGTCAGGCTGTTGTTCTGTCAGGGTCCTCTGTCCGCATGGGTCAAGCGTCCACACTTAGAAATTCAGCCTCTTGTCTTACCATCCCTTGGTACTTGATCTTGTTGATCACCTTTAATCACTGATCACCTTTAATCACTAATTAAATGTACATCACTCTTGTGCTTGAGTTTCTTACGCCTTGCTGTCCAGTTGCTTAATAATCAAACCGTTAACTTCTTGTATTTGGTTAGCTGATGTAAACCTTTCGGAAACTTCCGCTTTGCTTATTCAAGGTGACACTGAGCTTTGAGGGGGCAAATGTCAAGAAAAAGGCCCAAACTAGAACATTACATTTCAAATGTTTCAGATGCATCTTTTAAAATGAACTAATCTTGTGCTAGTTAGAAAAATGACTTGCATTGGAAAGAACTCTTAAGCTTATTTCTAAAACAGTCTTTTCCTCCACGTTCCCTATAATTTCTCTTGTGATTATTTTATCTCTCCTGGATATTTATGTCTTCTTCTTCTCAGGGGAAAAGGTGCAATGCAGAAGAAAGTTAGAGCTCTTGAAAAACTGAGACGCCTATTATCAAGATCCGAATTCCCTCCTGTTGAAGCTGCTCTGAAAGCTGGAGCCATTCCCTTGCTTGTGCAATGTCTTTCATTTGGTTCATCAGATGAACAGGTCCAAAGGCTTGATAGATATTTTCTAGTTGTTTTCTATGTTAGTGGACAATTTTTTTGGAGATTCAGACTATCATTTTGGAAAAGTATCCTACCAATGTTAAGCTGTCCTATTTCTAAACTGTTTGACTTTTTGTATGTCATCGTTTATTACTGAGCTGCTCCTGCACTGGGATGGAGACTCTAGCACACTTTTTGTATCAGAATGGATAGTCATATTCTTGTAGGGCGAAAAAGTGTCTTCCTAATTACATCGGAATTCTGGTTCGTGACCTGTTTCCATGTACTTCTAATAAAGGAGAGTTCGGCTTAGTCTTTGGTTTTGGTGTTGCAGTTGCTTGAGGCAGCTTGGTGTCTAACAAACATTGCTGCTGGAAAACCAGACGAAACAAGAGCTTTATTGCCTGCATTGCCATTACTTATTGCTCATACTGGGGGTAAAGTCGCTTATATATTTCTCTAATGTCAACAAGAAGATGCAGTTTTCTTTTCTTTTCTAAACTTCCAATTTTTTCGTGCACAGAAAAGAGCTCGTTACCTGTTGCTGAGCAATGTGCATGGGCAATAGGAAATGTAGCTGGTGAAGGAGAGGAGTTAAGGAACATTTTGCTCTCACAAGGGGCTCTATTGCCTCTTGCAAGAATGATGCTTCCAGACAAGGGTTCGACTGTGAGAACAGCTGCTTGGGCACTGTCGAACCTAATAAAGGTTTCTTGCTTTTATTGCAAATAGGCTATATTTTTGTCAATGCCTCTTCTTTGGGGCCAAAAAATAAACCGATCCTGAAAATTGTTATGGATTAAATTAGAAGAATTTTTTAAGCTGAAAATGATTATTTGTAGATAAGATACCACTGGAATCTCCATGCAATGGTCAATTCTATCCTTTTCCGTTTCTTTCAACTAATGCAGCTTACGATCAGCAAAAATCGTCTTTCCTTTGTGACAAATAACCTCATCTCTAATATTTTTACTGTCATTTATTTGAAGATTTCATCGCCCAATATGTTTTAGAGCTTCTTTTCCAATTAAGTTCTCTTTCATTGGAGATTTCAATATGTTTCAGAGTTTCTTTTAAATTGTTTCAAATTCATCATAGCTTCAAAATCATTTTTTTTTTCTGTGTTTAGAATTCAAATAAATGTCTTGTCTTTTATATATTTTAAGTGCTTTGTCTCTTTTTTTCTATTTTATAAATTTAGACTTTCATTTTCTAGTATCTTCCGGAAATATGAAATCAGGGACCTGATCAGAAAGCGGCAACGGAGCTCATAAAAATTGATGGAGTACTGGAGGCAATCATTCAGCACTTGAAAATAGCGTAAGTATGTTTGAAATATTTAATAGTAAGTGGATCTGGAGATAATACTTGAGTGATGCCAATACCTTATTGCTTTACTTCCTTTTTGCTGGCTACTGTTTTGTACAATGTCATGCCAAATGTTTACAGTCAAGTCAAATGAGCTGTTCAATTATATTCAGGGATGATGAATTGGCAACTGAAGTGGCTTGGGTGGTTGTTTATCTCTCAGCCCTTTCAAATGTCGCTACAAACATGTTAGTCAAGCGCAATGTTGTTCAACTTCTGGTAGAGAGATTGACCTCATCTAATAGTTTGCAGCTGCTCATTCCGGTAAGATTAATAATAAGGTTAAAGTAGAGCTTTCATTTATTCGGTCATGTATTTTTGTCAGTTGATCTGTTTACTGTAGTATGAGTTGGATAGAGGTGTGCACGGGTACCCGAGCGCACATTTAATGGAACTGAAATAAGAACTTATTTTAACGGATTTCTCATTTTTCTACTCGGAACCTATTATGTTCCCATTAGAATTTAACCGGAACCTACCCTATCGGATACCCATGCACACCCCTAGAGCTGGATACTTTAACGATGGCTAAGACAAGTAAATTGATGTGACCTGGATTTATCTCCACCTGGCTTCAGGCCATCACTTTTGCCTTAAGTTAGGTTGTTTTTATAACTCGGCTTGTCTAGGTTCTGCGAAGCTTGGGCAATCTTGTAGCTGGTGATTCCAGCACAACTTACGATCTGCTTGTTCCAGGACATGAAATCGCAGGTTTCTGAATTGCTTTTTTCAGACAAAATAATGTACTCTGTAATTGTGTCTCTCATTTGTAATTACTGATGCCATGGTTTCTGTTTCAGGTTCTGTGATAACTGTTCTCGTGAAGTGCTTGAAAAGCGAGCATCGAGTTTTGAAGAAGGTACTATAGATTCTGACTCTTTTTTTGGACTTTTTTATTGGCTGATCTGAAGATTTCTTTATTTCCTCCTTTTTCTTCGTGAATCTCTTTTCCTTTAGGAAACAGCTTGGGTGCTGTCTAATATAGCAGCAGGCTCAGTTGAACATAAGCAGTTGATATTTTTGAGCGAGGCATTGCCTCTGCTTTTGCACCTTCTCTCATCGGCACCATTTGACATCAGAAAGGAAGCAGCTTACGCACTGGGCAACATCTGTGTGGGGCCTGTGGGGGGAGATGGGCGACCAAAACTTATTCTAGAGCACCTTGTATCGCTTGTTAAAAGTGGATGCCTCTCAGGTTTCATTGAGCTGGTCAGATCTGCTGATACGGAGGCTGCAAGGCTCGGGCTTCAGTTCATAGAACTGGTAAAATCACTACGTCTCATCATGGCTTGCATGCTTTGCTTAGTTCAGTAGATGGCCATCTATTTAGCATATTGAATCAGTAACCGAAGACATCTGCAGGTATTGAGGGGTATGCCAAATGGTGAAGGGCCAAAGCTTGTAGAGCAGGAGGACGGGATTGATGCCATGGAGATATTCCAGTTTCACGAGAATGATGACTTGAGAAACATGGCAAATGGCTTAGTTGATAAGTATTTTGGGGAGGATTATGGGCTTGAAGAATAATCCAGTTGATAAGTTTTGTCCTCATGTATATGCACCTTGTTTTCATCTCGTCATCTTTCTGTTTTCTAGTCAGGTTTTGGAATTGGATTAGATGGGTCTGGAGGAAGGATCAATCTGCTGAATGTTTGGGTTGGTATCTGTAAGCGTTGACAGGTTATATATACACTGCTTAATATCTGTGGGGTACAGATTCTGCATTCTCTTTGGTATTACCAAGAGAATTTTGTCATTGCCAAGCCCTTCTAATGCCGTTGCGCGAGAAGTGAACTTGGCTTGTGTCTTTCTGCAAATCCCTCTTGGGTCGGTAAGCAGATTTAATCTTGGGACATTCGGGGACGTACCATTCTAAAAGCTCTTAGAATTCCGTTCAAAAACAGATTTCTTATATCTTCTGTTGCCTAGACAGTTGATTGCTGTAAGTTTGATGCTGATCATCATGCAACATAATGTAATCTTACGGCTAATACCGACCGGTGATGATTGCCGGGAATTCAAAATGCTGGGCCTTCTGGTAGACCTTATTGGGTCGTAAGGCCTACAAAGCTTCATCAGGGTGGCCCATTGGGCCGTAGGCAAATGGGCCCAGTCCAACGGTAAGCAAGCGCGAAAATAACGGGATAAAGGAGTTGGCTTCCTGCTTACCTCACCGTACCATAAGGCTTCAGCCTAAACCCTAGAAAACCCTCTCACTGACTTCTCTGCGTACATCGCTGTTGCTCCGCCACCGACCGTGAACATCGAAGCTTAGCAATGACAGAGGTGGAAATGTCCAGGTCGGAGAAGAAGAAGAAGAAGAAGAAACACGGCTCCGAGGAGGAGGCTCGGCCCGGTGAGCCCGATCCGGTCGCTCCGGCGGAGAAGGACGCCGACTTCATGATCAAGCCGCAGAGCTTCACTCCCTCGATTGACACCTCCCAGTGGCCGATCTTGCTGAAGAACTACGATCGGCTCAACGTGCGGACTGGACACTACACCCCGTTACCGTCGGGCTACTCCCCACTGAAGCGGCCCCTCGCGGAGTACATCAGGTACGGTGTTCTTAACCTTGATAAGCCATCGAACCCGTCGTCCCATGAGGTGGTCGCGTGGATCAAGCGAATTTTGCGGGTCGAGAAAACGGGCCACAGTGGCACCCTGGACCCGAAGGTCACTGGGAACCTCATAGTCTGCATAGACAGGGCCACCCGCCTCGTCAAGTCCCAGCAGGGAGCCGGGAAGGAGTACGTCTGTGTGGCCCGCCTCCACTCTGCCGTCCCGGACGTGGCCAAGGTTGCACGAGCTCTCGAGACTCTCACCGGGGCGGTGTTTCAGAGGCCGCCTCTAATCTCTGCTGTCAAGAGGCAGCTTAGGATCAGGACCATCTACGAGAGCAAGCTTCTCGAGTACGATCCCGACAGGCATTTGGTGGTTTTTTGGATATCCTGTGAGGCCGGGACCTATGTGAGGACCATGTGCGTCCACTTGGGCCTGATTCTCGGTGTTGGTGGGCATATGCAAGAGCTTAGGCGTGTCCGATCGGGCATTATTGGGGAGAGGGACAACATGGTGACGATGCACGATGTGATGGATGCTCAGTGGGTGTACGATAATTACCGGGATGAGAGCTACCTGAGGAGGGTAATCATGCCGCTCGAGGTCCTCCTGACAAGTTACAAGAGACTGGTGGTGAAGGACTCTGCTGTGAATGCGATATGTTATGGTGCTAAGCTGATGATTCCAGGGCTGTTGAGGTTCGAGAATGACATGGAGGTCGGGGAGGAGGTCGTGCTCATGACCACCAAAGGGGAAGCCATTGCGCTGGGGATTGCTGAGATGACCACTGCTGTGATGGCAACTTGTGATCACGGTGTGGTGGCGAAGATCAAGAGGGTGGTTATGGATAGGGATACTTACCCAAGGAAGTGGGGGCTTGGCCCAAGGGCATCAATGAAGAAGAAGCTGATTGCTGAGGGCAAGTTGGATAAGCACGGTAAGCCTAATGATAAGACCCCTCAGGAATGGCTTCGGAATGTGGTGCTTCCAGCTGGTGGAGATGCTATGGTTGCTGGTCTTGCTGCTGAAAATGAACCGCTCAAGGCGGATAAGAATGGGATTGCCATCGTGGAGGAGAACAAGAAGAAGAGGAAATCGGAAGCTGGTGATGTTGACGGTTCAGTTCATACAAAGAAGTCCAGAGTAGGAGAAGAGGTTGTGGAAGTTAAGAGGGACGAGACAGTGGAGGTTAAGAAGGGGAAGGAAGAGCCTGGGGAGGTTGAGGTTAAAAGAAAGGAGAAGAAGAAAAAGAAGAAGGATAAGGAGAATGGTGTTGCTGCATCCTCTGATGAGGAGAAGACCAAAAAAGAGAAGAAGCACCACAAATCGAAGGGTAAGGCTTGTTCTCCCGACACGAAAAAGTCAGAAAAGGAGAAGAAGAAGAAGAAGCAGAAGGATGCAGCGCTTGGTAATGCTGAGGATTCCAACGAGGGTGCAACAGAGAAAAGGAAGAAAAAGGATAAGAAGAAGAAGAAGAAGGACGATGGTGAGAATGAATGACTCCAAGCAAAGGGAGTGGTTTTCTGATCTTATGATCGACTAGTGTTATGCTTACCAGTTTATGATCTCATTCACCATTCACCACGGAAGTCAGATGGGCTGTTGTAACCTGTAGATGTCTTCGAGGCTGACTATCTTGCAGCTTAGTCTCTTTAATGAGTTACTCTGTTTCATTTCATCTCTGAATAGTCACTGTTCCATGAGTCTTGATGCTGCGATTCGTTGCTTTTTCAGACTGTTAACTGAGAAGAGTGTCATCATAATCAGCTGTCAGCATTTGAGTTCATCCCAGGTGGCACATAACATATACATGATTGAAATAAAATGTAATGGAAAATCATTTGAAAGGGCAATGTTGCCTCTGGCTATTACTTTGGGGCAATCATAGAAGTTACTTTGTCGTGGGAAGTGTGGCAGAATAGCGTCAGGTTGCCCAATAAGAGCTGGGCTCACCGTGCTATCTCATCCTTGGACCAGTGTTTATCATTATCATCATCATTCTCTTCCATCCTCACCGAGCAGGATTGTTTGGCCTCTGACACTGGTAAGGTCCGATGTTAACCATTCCTCTCTGAGTTTGCTGCATGTCATTGGATCATAGACGGGATTCCGGTGCTTGCCAGGAGTATAGATGGTTTTTGGTTTTTATTTTTTAACCTTTGTTGTCACCTTGCAGAGACTATGCAGGGTACAAGGTATCACCATCGAAGCCATTTGAAGAATTGCCATTTCCATGCGATGTGCTGGGTCAGATTTATGTCCTCAGTCCTGGCCCAGTTGGATAGCAGACGTCTGGTGTCTAAATCTGGCAGACTGGTACTATTTCTTAAATTTAACATTGCTACCATCATATTTGAAAGATATTAGACGAGGAGTTATCAATAGTTAGATGGTCCTAAATGTAATCACATCCCCTTTCCCCAGCCATAACATACACTAACATGAGATGAATAGCAGTGCTTTCATTTAGTATTCTCCGATGTTCACAACTTCATCTTGTGTTGAAACTAACTAATGCTTGACTGGGTTGAACTAATTTGGTTTTGGTTCGTGTGATAGCACAAATCTTCCTCTGAGTGTTTGGTTGGTTGTAAAAGTTACAATTCTATGCCATTTTACATTGTTGGATGTAAAATAAAACTCAATTTTGAGTTCATATTCCACCGCATCAATACCATAACATTACTTTTTCAATAATATTGATTACTTGTCAAATACAACAATAATGTTATATTTTAACCTGCATGATTCCATGTACAACAGTAACTTTTCATGTAATTCTTTCGTAATATAACGATACTCGAAGCAAATACACATTAAGTGAAAACTCGAGTTTGACTTTTGTAAAGCGAGGAAGTTCACACTCGAGGAGATGTTTACCCTTTTTTTTCCCGGTAATTAACGGGACAATATCTTTACCCTTTAATGTACCAATTGATCTCAAATCTTAACAACTAAGAGTTTATTAATTTTAAACTACTAAATGGTACGCAAGAAAAAAAAGTAAAAAAGAAAAAGAAAAAGAGCATGTGCGTATGGATCTTGAGGTGTTTGATAGGTCGAGGGGCTCCAGCCCATCATCAGCTGTGGGCTTAGGCCCATCCATGGACCCAAATTGTCAAGCTCACGATCTGATTTTACTGTTAGCGCAGAATTGCGCATCCTCTAGGGTTAGGGTTTTAACTACGCAGCTTGCTGCCGGTGTGCCGGTGTCAGCTCCCGTTCTTCAACCCATCTCTCACTAGCCCTCCGGAGCCGAAGAACTTGCTCATCAGTCGCCATGGGGTATGGACGGATCCTTGCTTTGATGATAATGCACTCGATAGGGTTTCATCTACTCGTTCTCATCTTCTTTCTCTGCTGATTTTTGTCCTTAGTCGACAATTTGAATGTGTTTAAACTGTTGCTTTGAGTGCCTCTGGTTTCGGTTGAGCTGGTGATTTGCGTTATCAATGGATCTCTGAATTCGGGTGTTTTTATTAGATTTCAGCTCGTTGGCTGAACATAGGCAGCTAAATGGATTTCAGTGCATATTCAGTTGGATGGTACTTCAGTTTCCAGTTTAAGGATAAGCCATGTTTGGGCAATATGTATAATGGGGTTTGACGCATCTTTTCTGCAACTATATATATATATATGTATATGTATGAACGGTGTTTTGGGTTTGCATCCAAGGTGGTGATAATTTCTGTCCGTTGAGTTGTGCTTTCTCCAACTCAGATAGTTCTCAGAAGTGGACAAGCGGTTGTTTAAGTTATCAGTACTTTCGAAATTAATGGGCAAAAAACGAATATGGATTATTGTTGTTGCTGTAATGATTGTTGATGGCAAATTTATGCTTACAGTAACCGTGGTTTGGGAAGTGTTGGACCAAGTAAGATCGAACAAAGACGCTGTGGTAGAATAGTTGATTTTTTTTAACCAAGTAAAGGTTTTCATTAAAAATCAGATTTTAACACAAAGTATAAGTTATACGCTTGAGTCCTGTTTATCTTAGATGGTTACCCAGTGAAAATTGCCATGTGATGTCAACTTTGGAATCTGGTGTGTTCCTGGATTGATCTCTCTCCATTTCTTGCAGTCTCGTTTCATGTTCGATTATAATACCCTTCCTGGTTTTTGATGTCCTCTGGAACCAATCTGGGCTATTCAGTTTATATGCAATGAGTTGTTGATCGTGTTGAGTCAGAATACTTTTGCAGGAAGACACGTGGTATGGGAGCTGGTCGCAAGTTGAAGTCCCACCGGAGAAGGCAAAGGTGGGCTGACAAGGCATACAAGAAGTCAAACCTTGGAAATGAGTGGAAGAAGCCATTCGCTGGGTCTTCTCATGCCAAGGGCATTGTCCTTGAAAAGATGTAATAGGGGCATGCCTGAACTGCTCGAATAACTTTTTCTACGGCCTTTTTTGTTTTTGATGGTAAAGAGTTTCAACAGAAAGCTATGAAGAAGGGTAGAGATTCGTATTCATTTAAGAAATCAATTGCAACCTGATTTGATATTCTCCTTGCAGTGGTATTGAGGCTAAGCAACCAAACTCTGCTATTAGAAAGTGTGCTAGAGTTCAACTTATCAAGAATGGGAAGAAGATTGCTGCATTTGTCCCAAATGATGGCTGTCTGAACTACATTGAAGAAAACGTAAGTTGCCTATCAATATCAGTGCAATGTGGATTGTGTATTCTCTGACCGTCTCTACTGTGTTTAAGATGCTTCCGCTGTCTTCATGTGATCGATCATGTATTTATATGATTCTGATCTTCAGGATGAAGTTCTGATCGCGGGATTCGGTCGTAAGGGTCATGCTGTCGGAGATATTCCCGGTGTCAGGTTCAAGGTTGTGAAGGTTTCTGGTGTATCCCTCCTGGCTCTCTTCAAAGAAAAGAAGGAGAAGCCAAGGTCTTAAGATTGCATCATCCTTCGTCCTGGAACCCTTTTTTCCGATGACTTAGAGTTCTTGCGCTACCTTTTATTATCAGTGTTGGTTTTGAACAATCTGAGGTCAAATTTGTGGTGAAGAAAAAAACCAACTGCATATCGTTTGTGGCAAAGAGTTGTTACTCTTGAGAGAATCGAGCAATAGAGGGAAATCAATAACTAGGTACTCTATTGACCTTCACCGCGAAGCAAGTGCAAGCAAATGCAGCAGCGCCTGTGAAATGCAGTAGTGTCGGACTATGACTGACCAGGGACTAGCTTAAGCAACTCATAAGATTATCAGGCCATTGAATTGAGAAAAAGGGGATCCTTTTCTGAGTTTACATTGTAGTTTGCTTTGCATGAACTATACATGTAATTGATACTAATTGAAACAATTTCAAGAGCAACCTCTCTATGCCTTCATATACCAGAGCATGTGTAGGAGATCCTTTACATTAAAAACTCAAGCTGCATATAATCTTATGTATCACTGTAGATGAACTTAGCACATGTAGCACAACCATCTCCTCCCCACTTTGTCTCCGTAATCCCAGACTATGCATGACTTGTAGTAATCAACTCCAAGCTTAACGTGAGGTGGAGACAGTCCATGGCTAGCAGGGCCAATGTCATCGAACGTCTCACTGCCAGGGATTCTAGGTCAATTTGCAATCTTAGTCATCACCACCAAAATGCCACTCACTCGCATAGTAAGAGTTGGGCAGACCCAACCAGAACTTGAAGGCCTCAGCAGCCCTCCTCCTCTCCACCCTCCTCGCTTGCCTTGCCTGTGAGGCATGTTTACTTGTAAACATCCTCGAATGCATCTCCACATAGATCCGTTTGTACTTTGTCTTGTTCGGTGGTATTCCATTCTCTTCCATGCAGGCCACGATCTCCAGAGCCTTCCTAAAGAAGGCCGCCCTAACACAGATATCTGCCAGTGAGTCCAACAGCCCTTCATCGGGTTTCAGTGGTGGAACCGAAGAGGAAGAATCGGGCTTCTGCTCATCCTTCTTCAGATTCATTTCGCACCTCTCTTTGATCTCATTCCACAGCAGAAGCGCCTCCCCCGGTTTCCTAGCCAAAGCAATCCCATTCGCAAGGCTTCCATAAGTGGAGACATCTGGGTAAAGCCCGCTCTCTTTCATCCTCTGGACGAGTTTTTTCGCCTCCTCGACCAGCCCAAGTCTGCAGTAGCCTTCCACCAGCATGTTCCATGCGATGCGATCAACTTCCACTCTTGGGTCCTGCACCATCTCGTCGAACACCTTGTGGGCCAGCTTAGGCTGACCGGAGAATGCAAATGCCTTCATCAAGGTTGTGTAACTGACCTTTGTAGGGGAAATCTTCCTTGACCGCATCTCGTTGAAGTACGCAAGTGCCCCTGCACTATCATCAACCAATATGCACCCATCGATCAAGGTATTGTATGATACCACATCAGGCTCGATTCCAGCTCGATCAGACATTTCCCTGAGCAGCTCCCTGGCCTTATCTATCTGCAGCTGAAGGCAATATCCCTTGAGTAGAATATTATAAGTGATCCTATTTGCGGGCACTCCCATCCTCAGCATTTCAGTGAGAACCTCTCGGGCCTGGTCCATGGATCCTGCCTTCACCAACGCTGAGATCACGGTCGTGTAGGACACGTGGTCTGGATGGCTTGAACTATCTTCTTGATGCCTCATCGCCTCAAGCATTCTCACAGTGTCCGAGACCCTTCCTGCCTTCATGTAGCCCTTCATGAGAGTCGTGTAAATCCTCGAGTTAGGACCGTACAATTTGGGTAACAATGGTGGATCGTAGCTACTCAGGCTAATCGAGTTGGGGAGCAGTTTCTCGAAAATGGAATCATGCCCTTTCCGTGAAATCTCCTCATCCTCCACCGCCTCCTCATCCTCAATTGAATCTTCAGCATTTGAATCTCTTAAAATCTTGCAGATATCCCTCCTTCCTTCTCTCATTGCCTGCACGATTTTCTCTGCAGTCTCCAAATCTCCGAACCCGACATAAGCTGCTACTAGAGAGTGCAGTGTAGTCATACACAAGTCGATCCCTTTCAGTAAAATCATCTCTAAAACACACACGAGCAGGTCCTTCCTATCAGCCCGAGCGCACAGCTTTATCATGACATTATATGTCAGCACATCAGGTTCGGCCCCCAACTTGGGCATTTCTTCGAACAGTCGGAGGAACCTCTCCATGTCCCCAAGGATGGCACATGCGTTGAGCGCAGAGTTGTAGGCGGCAGTGTCCGGCCACGACTCAGCGGCCCTGTCAGGGAGATGGCGGCTGACCCGGCGTGTGACGGAGTCGAACAGGGCGAGGGCCGCTGCGGGACCAGCCCCCTTCCAGAGGAGGAGGCGAGGCGGGTCACGACGGTGCTCCACGCCTTGACGTGGGGGAGATAACCGGATCGGAGCATGGACCGAATGATGGATGCGGCATAGAGAGCCTGCCCATGGCGGGCGGCAGAGGAGGCAAGGAGGCCAAGGGAATTGGAGTCCAGGCGGTGGAGCTGGCCTTCATTGCGAAGGCGGGTGAGGACGGACTGGGCGCGGGAGAGGGCGTCGGGAGAGTTGAGGTAGGAGAGCTGGGAGATGAGGCGGCTGAGGCAGGTGGGGCTGGGGAGATGGGGGGACTGGGAGTAGGCAGCCCAGGCCTCCTGGGTCTTGCGGTGGCGGAGGAGGGTGAGGAGCTTGTGGTCTAGCTGGGCGGCGGAGGGGGCGGCGGTTGAAAGGCCAAGGGTGAGCTCAGGGGAGCTGATGCGGCAGGCAGTGACTTGAACTCGCAGGGAGGAGGAGGTGGAAGGCTTAGGAGGCTTAACAGCGGAACAGGCGGTGGGGGAGGGAGGAGGAGGAGAAGCCCAGGGGAGAGAGAGGGTCTGGGGGATCCGTGAAGGTGTCGGGGGAGTGCACGAAAGATGAGGGAGAGGTGATGAGTTCATCTGAAGCTCATTAATCGATCAGTCAGTCAATCAATGGAAGGGAAACTATCCAGAATCATTTGCCTAAGAAGATAAACGGAGGTGGAGAGAGAGGGAGAGAGAGAGAGAGTCCGGAGGAATGGCGCGCGCGCGTGCTTTGAGTGAGTGGAAACGGAAGGTACTACGTCGAACCTTATATTATCCTCTCGTCTCTCCCCCACTACTTTCTTCCCGTGCTTATATTGCCTTTGGGAAATCTTGAACACAATTTTTTCACTCGAAAAAATCTTCAATATTCTATGTAAATTTTATTAAATTTTTTTACATTTAATAAATTATCTGATTTTTTTCTCCCATGAAATCCATCATCTAATACTTTAATGAGTCTGGTTCTTGAGTTAAATTTCTGGGTCTGCCCTTTTAATTATGAAAAATTATACGGTTCCATATTTAAGAATGCAGAGAATTTTTTATATAATGGTACGATGTACCAAGTAACATACATCACGAAGCGAATTAATATCCAATAGGTCAACTTGATTTTGCATAGTCTATGAACGTGACAGTGAGCATCATATTTCATGAATATGGTATTATTATTCATACATGTCGAATCCGCAGAAATCCGGCAACACCGACACAGAGAAAACATGAACGTTACTTAGTAGAACACAAGCCGATCGCAGATTCACAGCGGACAGCGGCTATATGTTTGCAGAGGAAAGTGGGGACAGGGAAGGAAGAAAAAGCATTCAGACCGCTCTCCTCAGGCATCCATCCTGCGGCTCTCACTGCTGGATCTGCATATGGGGGAATCCATGGAGTAGTTTAGCTAAAAGGGGGAAACGAAGATCATATGGAAGATCAAGAACTACGAGCAGTGTGACAAGAATAGTACCGAGAACCGCTTCTTCAAGTAGTCAACCATCTCCTTAGGATCGTACTTGGTCTGCGTGTAAGCCTCAATCTTGTTCATCTCCTGCGTGACCAACCAAGAACAGTATGTTGTCAGAATTACCTATACACGAACTCATCCAAACCGAGTCGTATATATCATTTATCGTCTAAAGATATAACCTCCATCCAAGCAGCTAGTTTGGGTCTCCCTGCAGTGATGTCGTGCTTCCACACATCTAATACGAGGAGTTGGAGTCTTTCGAGAACTGGGATGTATGCTATATCGACCTGAAAAGACTCCAGTACAATGTAACAGATGATGCAACGAAAAAGGGACCGTAAGCTTGATCTCATTTTGAAGAATGGAATACAGAATATGTCGCATCAAGTCCAAATCTGAAATTGTATCCTATTGGCTTAGAACTTACCAAACTCAACTGGCCAAGGAAGAAAGGTCCATCATCGAATTTATCTAGTGCAGCTTCTAAATGATCAAGAGCAGGATCTGACAGAGGACAAGAGTTCCAGATTAGTGTCCATTTGCCACTTATACATGGATCCTTTTAGAATGGCCCCAGAGCAGTAAGTTCAAGACAGTTACCCAGTTCTTCGATCTTGTTTCCCAATAAGGCAACATTAAATGTCTCATTGAACTTCAGGGAGTAAGACCACAACTGTTCGCCGAACTCTCTTTTCTCAGTATCCTGGCAACAAACAAACGAACCGGTTCAGTTACGCCGAATGTAAGGTGAAGAAGTTTCAGTGCCTTGAATGAGAACATAAAACTTCAGTTGGGCGACTGATCTTACAGTTGGAAACAGAGGAGGCCGTTCGAAATTCTGCTCTATGTATTTCATCAGATCGAGGCTCTCCCCAATGACCCTGTTGTTGTGCTCCAAGGAAGGCACCTGGTGGATAAACCAAGCTTCCTCCTTAATTAATACAAATGCGCAGTTCATAGTTTTACACAGATTTAAGGCGGCGCTTTGCATATTTCTCAACTGGGAATTGCTCACCTTATCTTCGGCATAAACCTTTTCTCGGTACCAAGCTGGCTTGTCGTGCAGAGAAAGGGGAACCAACTTTATTTGGCTCTGCAGTCCCTGCATTAGGAAGACCATGAAATAGCCAAATGTGAAGTACAAGAGAATGGATCGATGGAAAAAAATACAAATAGAAGGAGACCAATGAATGACCTTAAGATTCCTAGTAATCCATACTCGCTGGGCGAAAGGGCTTCTGTAAGTCATATACAACCTTCCAGAAGCAAACCCATTAATTATAGCAATTTTCGATCTCCATGACCCTTGCACTGTCAGTTGAAATCGAGAAGTAAAGAGAAAGAAATACAAATGTGCGAACCTGGTGGTTCCATCGAAGAGAGGAGGCGGAGTGGAACTTGAATCCAAGGGTTGGGGCATAGCCTCCCGCGAGTCGCTGCTGTCAAAAATTCATTCTTTTTTCAGGAAAAATGAAAGAACGAAGAACTTGCAGAAAGCTACAGAGTTCTTGAAAGCCAAAAGAGAAGAAGGAGATAGTTTTGTGATTCCTACTGTTCATTCGCCATTGCCACAGTGCTTCTTCACGGTGCAGAATTGGAGGTGGTGGCAGGCATATTATATACTGTAACTGAGGGTACGAGATTGTCGCAAGCAGTGATGCTGATTGCATTTGCGTGAGCAAGAGGGAGACTGCTGAGTGGTCTGAATGGACTTTTACGTGGCGGCTGCGGAGTATTGTGAATTTCCTGTTCTGAATCTGCGGAAATTTCAAAGGGACGTCTGTCATTCTCAGTCTCATTATATTCTCATCATCTCCTAGTTCTGTAATCTGCTTTTCCTCTTCTTTCTATGCGGGAAAATATGGAGCCTGCGAGTTTTTCATTGTCGGAGGTTGGTCCTAGACCGGTCACTGTCCGACTTAAGTAGGGATCACCACAACAAGCTGATGTAGTAGAAGTAGAAGCATCGTATTTCCAGAAATTACTTCTCTTTTTTTTTTTTGTGAAATTTCATTGACACGGTAAATTTTTGGTTTCCCTTCTTTACCATTTGGACGAGAAGAACCAATCAAAACCTTGGATTAACCAAGTTGTTGATGGAACTACCCATACCTCATTTATTCCATCTTCCTCCTCGCTCGATGAGTCTCCGTTGTAAAAATGAATAGAAGTGCACAAAAAGGGACCATTGAGGTGCATGTAATGACTAAAGAGTTCAATGCAATAGCAACCTGTTTCTAAATGGGCCTAACCATCCCTAACTCAGAAAATTCCCAAGCTCAGGGTTACTGGACAGACCAAGAATACCATAGCAATGGGAATCTTTGTCTCTCTCTCCCCCTCACTCTACCTTCGGCTTTGGTAGTCTCCGCCTGCCAGAATTCCGGTACCCACCAGTACACCTCCCGACGAACTTCAGCACCTCATCGATCAAAATCACGGGAAAGGCCACGGCCAGCACGAGGAGCCACTCGTTAAAGCCGAGCGGCACGATCCCAAATACCTGTGGTAGGAACGGCACGTACAGGATCAGGAAGTGGAGCCCGAATGGCCAGCAGGAGCCAAGGGTTGACCCAAGGCGGCATTGAGAGCAGGCTCCCGTCCTCGGAGAGGGCGTTGAGGGAGTTGAACATCTCGATCGCTACGAGCACCGAGAGGGACAGTGTCATGGCCTTGACTTTTCCTGTCTGGAAATAGTCGCAGGGATTGGTATCGAATGTGAAGACTTGGGTCCCTGCAGTGAAGGGAGAGGCAGTGAAGTTTGTCCACGACTGGCACTGGCCCCAGTTCGCCAGCTGGGAGTAGGTGACGAGCACGTGGCCATCTCCACTGAGGTCGATCCCGAGGAAGGATCCATGAGTGTACCAGATGATGAACACTCCCACTGTTGCAACTCCAACATATAGCCCAATGACCTGCAGGAAGCAATTGGAGCATATTTCAGTTTCCATTCAAGGAAATTCAGATTTACTTTGATGAAGAACCACTAGATTATGGCAGAACGAGGTATATTGCCCACGTCAGAATGAGGGGAGACTGATAAGACTCAAACCACCGTGTCTCTCTTATGTTTTTCTTTCATTCGATTGATCTTCTAAATTAAAAGGTTAAAATGATCGAATTAACTTTTTTATCTCTTAAAATCTCTTATCTAGTAATAATATCAAAACGAATAATTTAGAGGGATAAAAAATCCCCCGATCCAAACATAGTGCAGAAGTTGGGCACACTGTATATAAGACAAATATTAGTGGGCTCCATCGAAGGATGTCTGAGCAATCCACAGAGTTGGGCAGACCCAACCAGAACTTGAAGGCCTCAGCAGCCCTCTTCCTCTCCACCCACCTCGCTTGCCTTGCCTGTGAGGCATGTTTGCTTGTAAACATCCTCGAATGCATCTCCACATAGATCCGTTTGTACTTTGTCTTGTTCGGCGGTATTCCATTCTCTTCCATGCAGGCCACGATCTCCAGAGCCTTCCTAAAGAAGGCCGCCCTAACACAGATATCTGCCAGTGAGTCCAACAGCCCTTCATCGAGTTTCAGTGGCGGAGCCGAAGCGGAAGAATCGGGCTTTTGCTCATCCTTCTTCAGAATCATTTCGCACCTCTCTTTGATCTCATTCCACAGCAGAAGCACCTCCCCCGGTATCCTAGCCAAAGCAATCCCATTCGCAAGGCTTCCATAAGTGGAGACAGCTGGGTAAAGCCCGCTCTCTTTCATCCTCTGGACGAGTTTTTTCGCCTCCTTGACCAGCCCGAGTCTGCAGTAGCCTTCCACCAGCATGTTCCACGCGATGCGATCAACTTCCACTCTTGGGTCCTGCACCATCTCGTCGAATACCTTGTGGGCCAGCTTAGGCTGACCGGAGAATGCAAATGCCTTTATCAAGGTTGTGTAACTGACCTTTGTAGGGGTAATCTTCCTCGACCGCATCTTGTTGAAGTATGCAAGTGCCCCTGCACTATCATCAACCAATATGCACCCATCGATCAAGGTATTGTATGATACCACATCAGGCTCGATCCCAGCTCGATCAGACATTTCCTTGAGCGGCTCCCTGGCCTTATCTATCTGCAGCTGAAGGCAATATCCCTTCAGTAGAATATTATAAGTGATCCTATTTGCGGGCACTTCCATCCTCAGCATTTCAGTGAGAACCTCTCGGGCCTGGTCCATGGATCCTGCCTTCACCAACGCTGAGATCACGGCCGTGTAGGTCACGTGGTCTGGATGGCTTGAACTATCTTCTTGATGCCTCATCGCCTCAAGCATTCTCAGTGTCCGAGACCCTTCCTGCCTTCGTGTATCCCTTCATGAGAGTCGTGCAAATCCTCGAGTTAGGACCGTACAATTTGGGTAACAATGGTGGATTGTAGCTACTTTGGTTAATCGAGTTGGGGAGCAGTTTCTCGAAAATGGAATCATGCCCTTTCCGCGAAACCTCCTCATCCTCCACCACCTCCTCATCCTCAATTGAATCTTCAGCATTTGAATCTCTTAAAATCTTGCAGATATCCCTACTTCCTTCTCTCATTGCCTGCACGATTTTCTCTGCAGTCTCCAAATCTCCGAACCCGACATAAGCTGCTACTAGAGAGTGCAGTGTAGTCGTACACAAGTCGATCCCTTTCAGTAAAATCATCTCTAAAACACACACGAGCAGGTCCTTCCTATCAGCCCGAGCGCACAGCTTTATCATGACATTATATGTCAGCACATCAGGTTCGGCCCCCAAATTGGGCATTTCTTCGAACAGTCGGAGGAAACCTCTCCATGTCCCCAAGGATGGCACATGCGTTGAGCACAGAGTTGTAGGCGGCAGTGTCCGTCCACGACTCAGCGGCCCTGTCAGGGAGATGGCGGCTGACCCGGAGTGTGACGGAGTCGAACAGGGCGAGGGCCGCTGCGGGACCAGCCCCCTTCCCAGAGGAGGAGGCGAGGAGGGTCACGACGGTGCTCCACGCCTTGACGTGGGGGAGATAACCGGAGCGGAGCATGGACCGGATGATGGATGCGGCATAGAGAGCCTGCCCATGGCGGGCGGCAGAGGAGGCAAGGAGGCCAAGGGAATTGGAGTCCAGGCGGTGGAGCTGGCCTTCAGTGCGAAGGCGGGCGAGGACGGACTGGGCGCGGGAGAGGCCGTCGGGAGAGTTGAGGTAGGAGAGCTGGGAGATGAGGCGGCTGAGGCAGGTGGGGGTTGGGAGATGGGGTGACTGGGAGTAGGCAGCCCAGGCCTCCTGGCAATAATGGATTTAGGGGAGCTTCCATAAAATTCTATGTAAATTTTACTTGTCACATTTTTATTAAATAATACATAGTTCGTCCCCTGAATTTTTCGTCTTAATTTTCTATAGAGTTTCGCCTTTTGTACAAATTTTCTGGATTCATCCCTGCCTCCTAGGTCTTGCAGTGGCGGAGGAGAGTGAGGAGTTTGTGGTCTAGCTGGGCGGTGGTTGAAAGGCCAAGATGAGCTCGGGGGAGCTGATGCGGTGGGCAGTGGTTTGAACTCACAGGGAGGAGGAGGTGGAAGGCTTAGGAGGCTTAACGGCGGAACAGGCGGTGGGGGAGGGAGGAGGAGGAGGAGCCCGGGGGAGAGAGAGGGTCTGGGGTGTGGGGGACGGGCCTTAGGCCCTCACCCCTGTCGAAGGTTGGCCCATGTCGAGGCCCAAAAAGGAAGCCCATTCGTTTGTTTTAACGCCTAGGCCAAGGTAGCCTCGCTACTCTGGGGGCGTCCGTACTACCAGCGCTCTTCAGAGCCCTACGGACTGACGCCGCCTGCACTTCCACGGTTCTGACATCATCCGTACCACAGGGATTACTTATCCCATAAGTTACGTTGACTTATAATTAATGCACGTATTCCCTCTTTTATATAAATGGGATCCGTGTAATCGTATAATTGATATAAGACAATATTCTTAACTTTCAACCATCATTCTCCTCCCAACTACCGGTCTCTCTTTTTCAAACCTAACATGGGGGATCGGGGAAGGTGTCGGGGGAGTGCAGGAAGGATGAGGGAGAGGTGATGAGTTCATATGAAGCTCATCAATCGATCGGTCAGTCAATCAATGGAAGGGAAACTATCGAGAATCATTTGCCGGAGAAGATAAACGGAGGTGGAGAGAGGGGGAGAGAGAGTGCGGGAGAAAGGCGCGCGCGTGTTTTGAGTGAGTGGAAAGGGAAGGTACTACGTCGAGCCTTACATTATCCTCTTCTTTCTTCCTTTGTTTATAATGCTTTTTGGAAACCTTGAACACAATTTTTTCCCTCGAAAAAATCTTCTTTATTCTATGTAAATTTTATTAATTTTTTATATTTAATAAATTATCTTTTTTTTTCTCCCATGAGTTTGGTTCTTGAGTTAAATTTTTGGGTCTGTCCTTTTAATTACGAAAAATTATACGATTCCATGTTTAAGAATAGAGAGAGTTTTTTTATGTAACAGCACGGTGTATCAAGTAACATGCATCACAAAGCGAATTAATATCTAATAGGTCAACTTGATTTTGCATAGTCCATGAACAAGACAGTGAGCATCATATTTCATGAATATGACATTATTATTCATACATGTAGAATCCGCAGAAATCCGGCGAGATCGACACAGAGAAAACATGAACGTTACTTAGTAGAACACAGGCCGATCACAGATTCACAGCGGACAGCAGCTATATGTTTGCAGAGGAAAGTGGGGACAGGGAAGGAAGAAAAAGCATTTAGACCGCTCTCCTCAGGCATCCATCCTGCGGGCCTTACTGCTGGATCTGCATATGGTAGTCCATGGAGTAGGTTAGCTAAAACGGGGAAACGAAGATCATATGGGAGATCAAGAACCACGAGCAGTGTGGCAAGAATAGTACCGAGAGCCGGTTCTTCAAGTAGTCAACCATCTCCTTAGGGTCATACCTGGTCTGCGTGTAAGCCTCAATCTTGTTCATCTCCTGCATGATCAACCAAGAACAGCATGCGGTCAGAATTACCTATGCACAAACTCGTCCAAACCGAGTCGCATATTTCATTTATCGTCCTAGATATAACCTCCATCCAAGCAGCTAGTTTAGGTCTCCCGGCGGTGATGTCGTGCTTCCACACATCTAACACGAGGAGTTGGAGTCTTTCGAGAAATGGAATGTATGCTATATCCACCTGAAAACGTATTTATACCATTAAGATCACAACAAAAGACTCCGGTACAGTGCAACAGATGATGCAACGAAAAAAGGGGTCGTAAGCTTGATCTCATTTTGAAGAATGGAATACAGAATATGTCACATCAAGTCCAAATCTGAAATTGTATCCTATTGGCTTAGAACTTACCAAACTCAACTGGCCAAGGAAGAAGGGTCCATCATCGAATTTATCAAGTGCAGCTTCTAAATGATCAAGAGCGGGATCTGACAGAGGACAAGAGTTCCAGATTAGTGTCCATTTGCCACTTATTCATGGATCCTTTTAGAGTGGCCCAGCCCAGAGAAGTAAGTTCAAGACAGTTACCCAGTTCTTCGATCTTCTTTCCCATTAAGGCAACATTTAATGTCTCATTGAACTTCAGGGAGTAAGACCACAACTGTTCGCCGAACTCTCTTTTCTCAGGATCCTGGCAACAAACAAACGAACCGGTTCAGTTACGTCGAATGTAACGTAAAGAAGCTTAAGTGCCTTGAACGAGAACATAAAACTTCAGTTGGGCCACTGATCTTACAGTTGGAAACAGAGGAGGCCCTTCGAAATTCTGCTCTATGTATTTCATCAGATCGAGGCTCTCCCCGATGACCCTGTTGTTGTGCTCCAATGAAGGCACCTGGTGGATAAACCAAGCTCCCTCCTTAATTAATACACATGTGCCGTTCATGGTTTTCCACAGATTAATGCAGCGTTTTGCGTATTTCTCAACTGGGAATTGCTCACCTTATCTTCGGCATAAACCTTTTCTCGGTACCAAGCCGGCTTGTCGTGCAGAGAAAGGGGAACCAACTTTATTTGGCTCTGCAGTCCCTGCATTAGGAAGACCATGAAATAGCCAAATGTGAACTACAAGTGACTAGATCAATGGGAAAAAAATACAAATAGAAGGAGACCAGTGAAGGACCTTAAGATTCCTAGTAATCCATACTCGCTGGCTGAAACGGCTTCTGTAAGTCATATACAACCTTCCAGAAGCAAACCCATTAATTATAGCAATTTTCGATCTCCATGACCCTTGCACTATCAGTTGAAATCGAGAAGAAAAGAGAAGGAAATATGAATGTGCGAACCTGATGGTTCCATCAAAGAGAGGAGGCGGAGTGGAACTCGAATCCAAGGGTTGGGGTAGAGCCTCCCGCGAGTCGCTGCTGTCAAAAACACATCATTTTGAACGAAGAACTAGCGGACAGCTACAGAGTTCTCGAAAGCCAAAAAAAAAAAAAAGGGTAGTCTTGTGATTCCTACTGTTCAGATGCCATTGCCACAGTGCTTCTTCAGGGTGCAGAATTGGAGGAGATAGCAGGCATATTATGTACTGTAACTGAGGGTACGAGATTGTCGCAAGCAGTGATGCTGATTGCATTTGCGTGAGCGAGAGGGAGACTGCTGAGTGGTCTGAACGGACTTTTCCATGGCGGCTGCGGAGTATTATGAATTTCCTGTTCTTAGTCTGCGGAAATTTCAAAGGGGCGCCTGCCAAGTCGCATTATGTTCTGTTTTTCCTCTTCCTTCTATGCGGGAAAATATCAAGTCCGCAAGTTTTTCATTGTCGGAGGTTGGTCGTAGACCGGTCACTGTCCGACTTAAGTAGGGATCACCACCCCAAGCTGATAAGGTAGAAGTAGAAGCATCGTATTTCCAGATTGAGTAAAGGCAAATATCACGGGCTTGGCTGAATGAATTTTTTTTTTTTGTGAAATTTCATTGGCACGGTAAATTTTTGGTTTCCCTTCTTTGCTATTTGGATGAGAAGAACCAATCAAAATCTTAGATTAACCGAGTTATTGATGGAACTTCTCATGCCTCATTTATTCCATCTTCCTCCTAGCTCGACGTGTCTCCATTGCAATTGAAAAACTGATAATAGAAGTGCACAAAAAGGAATCATTTAGGTGTATGTAATGACTAAAGAGTTCAATGTAATAGCAACCTGTTTCTAAATGGGCCAAACCATCCCTAGCTCACAAAATCCCCAAGCTCAGGGTTACTGGCCAGACAAAGAATACCATAGCAATGGGGGACTCGGGTCCATTGAAAACATGGACACATAATATCTCTGTCTCTCCCCCTCACTCTAACTTCGGCTTTGGTAGTCTCCTCCTGCCAGAATTCCGGTACCCACTAGTACACCTCCCGATGAACTTCAGCACCTCATCGATTAAAATCACAGGAAAGGCCACGGCTAACACGAGGAGCCACTCGCTAAAGCTGAGCGGCACGATCCCGAATACCTGTGCCAGGAACGGCACGTACAGGATCAGGAAGTGGAGCCCGAATGAGACCGACATGGCCAGCAGGAGCCAAGGGTTGACCCATGGCGGCATTGAGAGCAGGCTCCCGTCCTCGGAGAGGGCGTTGAGGGAGTTGAACATCTCAATCGCTACGAGCACCGAGAGGGACAGTGTCATGGCCTTGACTTTTCCTGTCTGGAAATAGTCGCAGGGATTGGTATCGAATGTGAAGACTTGGGTCCCTGCAGTGAAGGGAGAGGCAGTGAAGTTTGTCCACGACTGGCACTGGCCCCAGTTCGCCAGCTGGGAGTAGGTGACAAGCGTGTGGCCATCTCCACTGAGGTTGATCCCGAGGAAGGATCCATGAGTGTACCAGATGATGAATACTCCCACTGTTGCAATTCCAACATATAGCCCAATGACCTGTGGGAAGCAATTGGAGCACATTTCAGTTTCAATTCAAGGAAATCCAGATTTGCTTTGATGAAGAACCACTAGATTATGGCAGAATGAGGTATATTGCCCACATCAGAATGAGGGAGACTGATAAGAAGTTGTTCCAGTTTGCAAAGCGATATTCTGTACTGTTTCAGATGAAACAAAATGCAAAGTTACCAGATAGCGGAACAGAATCCATGCGCTTATGAGAGAATCATCACTTCTTCGGGGTGGCTTCTTCATGGTGTCCTTATCAGGAGGATTAAATCCCAGAGCAGTGGCAGGAGGTCCATCAGTGACAAGGTTGACCCACAGAAGTTGCACTGGAATCAGGCCCTCGGGAATTCCCAGAGCTGCAGTTAGAAATATTGAGGCAACCTCGCCGATATTTGAAGAAATCATGTACCTTCAATTTTGAAAAGAACAACTTCATCAGTGAACATATTCTCGGACTGTATCAATAACCAGAAACACAAATCATGAAATCGACAAAGCACAAATTTCTTGAAAAGATAGACAAATCTCTACAGTTACAGCAGGGCTGAACAAGGAAACACCCTGGATCCATGATACACCAATAAAGATGTAGCCGAACCCCATTGAGGATAAACCAAGTTATTCTGATAAGACATTGTAGAAGCCCCAAATTCAATAAATTTGTAGGACAGATATAGCTAAACCAGAAAATTCCTATGCTCCCAAACTCCCAAACATAAAAATCACGCTTGCAAGGTTGTTGTAGACATTATTAGAAACAGGGAGAGTAAATATTTTTTCTTTCAATTTTACCACATAAGACAACTAAAATAAACAGGATTATGCTTATTCAACATTCTACAGAAAAAGAGGCCGTGGCCACCAATGTTTTCATGGCTGTTGATCAGTAATCAGATGAACCGCTTATTATCTCAAGCCTACCATAGAGCTCTACCACAACTGCAAAATACCTTGCATCTGCAGGAACATAATTTATCCCTTAAGGTAACCATGCTAAGCTTCTTACTTTTAATAGAACAAAATCTGACAAAGATGGTAGAAAGCCTTCTTTTAAGCATACCTGATAAATGCCTTCATATTGTTGTAGATAGATCTCCCTTCACCGACAGCAGCAACTATTGTACTAAAATTATCATCAGCCAACACCATGTCTGAAGCTTCCTTTGCAACCTGGAGACAATAGGCTTCACTTGGTTGAGACATATCAAGAAAAGCCACAGACAAACTAAGGAATTACAGTCAGACAGTAAGCAGGCATAACTTGTATGAGATTTAACTGAACCCTTGTCTCATAAGCAACATCAATTTTTTGCCTGTCAAATGCTGAATTGTTTTGCTGATTTGCTCAAAGAATTATGCCGCGACAATCCTTTCTATGATGTCCCTTCTAATCCATCCCAATATGGCGATACACCCTTGACCCCAAAAAAGCAGACGGTATACCTAGAGACTGCTCAACCTTGTTTTTCTCCAGTACGAGACTCTTCAACAGTTTCATTCTGCTTTTCCGGATTTCCAAAAGCCTCCAGAGAAAGAAAGAAAAACTAACCTCAGTTCCAGCAATTCCCATTGCAATACCTATGTCTGCTAGCTTCAGGGCAGGGGCATCATTCACTCCATCCCCTGTCATAGCAACCACCTCGCCATCTTCTTTGAGCAACCTCACAATCTCCTGCTTGTGCCTTGGTTCAGCTCTTGAAAACAGAAGGCCACCACTTTTTTTTAGGTGCATTTTCCTATCATGCAATTCCATGAACTCTTTTCCAGTCAAACTCTTTGAACTGATGTCTTCATTAGGTTTAAAAACCCCAATTTCACGGCAGATTGCTTCAGCCGTGTTCTTATTATCCCCAGTGATAACCATGACACGAATGCCAGCTGCCCTACAGTCCTCAATTGCTTGGTAGACCTCTTGTCTAGGAGGATCCTGTACAAATTCAAATGCAAAAAATTTGAGTTATCACATAAAGAAGTAAAACAAATTAATTGGCTAAAGTTCTGCCATCTAGAAACAACTTACCCTTAATCCAACCAAGCCGACAAAAGTGAGGTCACTTTCAATTGATGAATAATTAGATGGATTGAGAAGAAGCTTATGAGCCGGATGATCTTCATCACCCTCATAGCTCTCAAAATCAGCGAGTTCATCCTTGTATGCAAAGCCTAGACAACGTAAAGCACTGGTTGACATCTCATGAAGAGCTAGTAAGATGGCATCTCTTGCATGTTGATCCAAATGAACAACAGAACCATCAAGCAATTGAATTTTACTACTCCTCTCCAACACGGTTTCTACAGCACCCTGCCAAAAGCATCATGCCTCACCTTATCAGGCACATTTTTAGAGTGAAGAAACAGAGAAGAGAAGATTGATATGATGGTTTTGTACAAGAGATGCAGCTTAATTGGCATTGTACAAAAAATGGTGATAGGGCATAAGGGTAGAGTGCAGCCTGGAGTTCTTAAAAGAATTGGAGAATGTTTGTCTATGTATGAGAAAAATACCTTTACTAGCAATGACTTATTCCCAGAATGTGAGCTCGCAATAACTCCCATAGACTTCCTATCTCGATCAAACTCCAAAGTTGCAATCCTACGGTCATTTTCATTCCACCACTGACAACAACCTACAGGCAAAAGGACCATGAGGTATAGAAAGCAAGAGCTTCAGCATTGAGATGACAAAGGACGTAAACTAGACCCGATCGACGTACCCAAAAGTTCATTAGTGCTTGTATACACATGAGACCCGTAGGGGAGGCCCATTTTCTCGACCAGAACCTGAAAATACAGAGGGAAATGCATAAACAAAAACCTTTAGTTGATTTTGTGGAGCAATTATACCTCAAGAACAAGCAATAATAAAATGCAACAGGCCGTCATTACGAAGGATCAATAGAAAATGGTGCTGAATAGTTATCTTTAGCGACCTAAAACAGAAAAAGCTCATTCACAAAGTAAGCAATGCCAAAATAGGATTTGCTACAAAAACTACAGCATAAGAAAGGCGCTTTACCTTCAGGGCGGCCTCGGTAGGCATCCCATGGGCAATATACTTGTGCTCTGCCTTAACAACGCCAGCATCATTGCATACAGCAGCAATCTTTGCAATCGTTTGAAGATTGGCATCCATATGTCCGGCAGGCCAGTCATGAATTTGCCCATCATGTGGGCTATATGTTGTCCCATCTACCTTAAAGGTCCTTAAGTTTCCAGGCGCAGAACCTATAGCAACTATCTTTGCTACAGCCATCTGATTAGTAGTCAATGTACCTGTCTTATCCGAACAAATGACAGTAGTACACCCCAAAGTCTCAACACTTGGGAGCTTCCTCACTAGGGCATTCTTCTGTGCCATCTTACGGGTTCCAAGAGCCAAGCAAGTTGTGATCACAGCAGGCAAGCCTTCCGGAATTGCAGCAACAGCCAATGCCACCGCAATCTCGAAGTAGTACGTGCACTTCTCGAATGAAAACTTGAAGTTCCTTGGCCACCCATCAACGAACTCCCAGCTAAGAAAGTACTTCACATTGATGAGCCAAACCAAAGCACAGATAACCCCAATTATCATTGTCAAGATCTCTCCAAACTCATTTAGCTTCTTTCTCAGCGGGGTATCCTCCTCGCTTTGCGCAGCCACATGGATTTGCATATGCACTTTCCCAATCTCAGTCTCCATTCCCGTCTGAGTAACCAAGCATAAGCAATTACCATTCACGACAGTGGTTCCTGCGAATACCATACACTTCTTGCCCTGTATATCAGCATCCTCAGCAACTGCCTTACTGGTCTTGTTCACTGCCTCACTCTCTCCAGTCAGGGAGCCCTGCTCCAGTCGCAATGTCGAGCTAACCAGCTCCACAACACGCATATCAGCAGGCACCTTGTCCCCAACCTTAAGCTCGACTATATCCCCAGGCACAAGCTCCTTAGCCTGCAGATTCGGGATCTTTCTACCATCCCTAACGACAGTTGCATTCTCCGACTGGATCTCCTTGAGCGCCTCCAACGCCTTCTCTGCATTGTTCTCCTGCCAAACTCCGACAATCGCGTTCACGATCAGGATAAGGAAGATCACCAGGGGCTCCACGAACGCCGTGATCTCCATCTCACCACCCTCCTCACCGTCATACCAAGCGAGCACGAAGGATATTACAGCAGCGGCGAGGAGGATCCTGACCAGAGTGTCATTGAACTGCTCCAGGATCAGGCTCCAAATCGAGGGCCCCTCGTGCTTCTCAAGCTCGTTGAGACCGTGGATTCTGCGCCTCCGATCGACCTCCTCGGAACTCAACCCGGAGCTCCTGCTGGTCCCGTAATGCTTCTCGCACTCCGCGATCTCCCTCGCCCATGCCGGGAAGACCCCCCGATCAGCCGGCTTCACCTCCCGATCGGCCGGCTTCTGAGAGGCGGCTTCCCGCTTGCCGTAATCCTCTCCTCCCTTCCCCATCTGTCAGAAAAGCTCCGAACTTATCAATCGAATCGAAAGGCTCGACAGGACTCAAATCAGTACCAGTCGCAAGATCTGAGGACAAGACGCAGTAGGAGAGAGATTGGATTCCGGTAACCGTATGTACGGGTGCTGGCTATTGTCCGGCAGGAAAAGCTTCGACAGCTACCCTAAGCCTGAGGAACCGAACCCTACACTCGCATCGAGGTTTCGATGTTTTCTTATGCTCGGGAGCGTCACTCTCTGCCTGAATTTTTTTCCCCTTTACCGGTTCGATTATTTGACATTTAAATAAGGGAAGCCTATATAAAACCGGTAAGGTGCTGTACCTTACCGGTTATAAGATATGACCCCGTGGCGTCCCACGGTGGTATCATGTCTGTATAACCGATAAAGTACCGCACCTTACTAGTTTTATAAAATTTTCCTTAAATAAGATGTTCTCAATAACAATTAGTGGCTGAATGGCGGGGCGCCGGGGCGTCAAAGCTCCGGTCATAGGGCACGTTGAGCCTGACGTGGTGGCATCTGATTGGATGGGTCGTCATTCTGACTGGTCTTGCTTTCTCCATTTTCCGTATATTCTTTTTCTTGTGGCTATGCTGCCATAGTTTAATTAATTAATTAATCCGTACATATTGGAAAGTAATTTACATTATTGTCCAGGACACCAGCTGACTCTTTCCTTAAAAAATTTCTTAAGAGTTGTCTTCGTCTCAAATTGCTTCCAACCTTTTTCTGTGGATGTCCATGTCTTGATGGTCTTATTTCTGAAGTCAGAGAGGAGACGGGACATTTTTGGTTCACGTGAAATATGAGGGCACGCCATCATTGAACCAACTGCAAGCGGCACAATCTGAATGGGCGTTCCATAAATATCCGACATCATTTCACCCCTACACTGAAAGACTTTTTATCTTTTTTATCAAATAGTCTGGTTAAAACGGTTCGGCACATCCTCGTCTAAACAGTTCTTTGATTTAAATATTATAAATGAAGAAAATTTTATTTATTAATAAACCGGTCGGATTCGATGTGGACCAGTAAGAATCTAATGAATCTTTGAACTTTGTTGGACTCTTCCTTTTTCTAGGTAGAGAGCGCGGCCACCAGAATTGGAATATTTTTCAAGACCGTAAACGGGGATGGGGTTGCTGGGTTTTGACTGCCAGCCTTTCCTGTCGCACTTTATAGATGAATAGCTTTTGACCTTTGACTGGAATCGGAAAGCTTTGGATGAAAGGTGAAAAAGGAGGTGGAGTGATTAGGTAGGGAAGAAACTTCCGGGGAGGAGGACTAACGCTTTTGTTTGGTTAGGGAAATTTTTTATTTAGATAAATTATTAGGAAAATTTTAAAGGTGTTTGTAATCTTTTTAAATTTCAATTTTTTTAATTTTTTTGATTTGAGGGAATTTGGACAAACAGTAAGTTTTTAGATAAAATGCTATCGTAATTTTTTAAAAGAAATCTTGATTACGCCATAATTTCACATTATATAATTACACCACGTTCGTCTTCCCTTACTCGACCACCACCAAGTCGCAATCATTTAGCCTTTCAAGACTATCACGAAATTATAATTTTATTTGAGTTTCAAGATCATCATAAAACCATTGTGTCTCTCTTATGTCTTTCTCTGGTTCGATTGGTCTTCTAAATTAAAAGGATAAAATGATCAAATTAATATTTTTATCCCTCAAAATCCCTCCCCTGCACTCCCCTCCAAATCCCTCTAAATACCTCCAAATCTCTCGATCCAAACATAATGTAAAAGTCGGGCACACCATATACAACACAAATACTAGTGGGTTCCGTCGAAGGATGCCTAAGCAATCCACAGTGACAGAAACTTCTGCTCGAAGGTATTCGGTCGGCCACCTTTCCATTGCCGGGTCATACCGTATGCTTAGTTTATCTCTTCGACATCACATGTTCGTTCGGCATGCATGTGTGGGTGTTGTCTACCGATGAAAAACAACTTATCTCCGTGAATATTATCATAAATTGAACTAATCTAAATATTCTCATTGATCCTTTCCTATCACATCGTTATCAATGGTATTATTAAGTTCCTTTTCTGTTACATATTCCTGGGCGTAGTGTTTCTTTTTTGGTAGATAGAAAAAGGGGTAACAGCAGTGGCGAACAACCAGTAACAACGCTTATCCCATTAATGTAGGAGTATCAAACTCCTCAAATCAACTGAACAGACCCCTTCAGAGCCCATCAGTCAGTTCACCTCTGGGCCTAATAATCGGCCTCTCTCCTTAGTCAAGCCCATGTCCAACCTATTCCACATCAATTAAATCCGCCTCCGCCGGCTGGCTGATCAGTTTAGTTCTTGTTCGGCAAGTCGGATTCGGGGATTCGACATGTCTTGTTTCGCTTCCAGACTCAAGGCCCAACAAGCAACAATGTTTTTTCGTTACGTGCAACCCTTTTCTTTTGTCTGATTATAGAAAAAGATCCGAGAATCTAAAGAGATAAGAAAGGGAAATATTAAAGCACTTCAACATCCCGAATCACATGGACCATAACCGACAATACTGTAATTTATAAAGATCACTGAGCAAGCCGCTCTCTCCCCGGGAAGCAGCCGGGACGGAGCGACACCTTACACCGTCTGTCGATCAATAATCAATTTCAACGGAAGTTGCAATCGGATCAGCAAAATGGCAAACTTAAACACGTAATGCTGCTTAGAGCCACCTGTTACAGGCATACATATATGGTAATAGATTGAGATATGTATATATAAAATGATCCAAACGAAGTGGGCGTATCTCTGGATGGGATCCGATGATGAATGATGGATTCATTCATTGCTTGGAGAGTGAAAGACCGATGAATCGAATTCAAGGGCACTTGGGGCCGCCCTCCTTGGTCTTCCAGTTGTTGTAGCAAGGGCAGACGGCCTTGTTGCCGTAGTAGCCCGGCGGGACGCAGAGGCACTTCCGGCAGCACTTTTGGCAGAAGAACATGCACGGCTTGTGGTACTGCGTCTTGCTGCACCTCCTACCGCACTGTGACGGGCACTCTGCACACACACACACACACATATTATATTAAAAGCTTCAGTGAGGGGAAAGGATCAGTCAATCAACGTTGCAGTCAAATTGTTCCATCTACTCTCTTGACCGCATCTCTGACCAGGGTCAGAGCTGCTGCCAATGCTCTGCTAATCCAAGAAAAATGGCGAAATCCCGGTGGGTGTTCATGTCCATATCTAAAACATTACGATAACTAATCTGTCCTTTTCCTTCATAAGTTACTGTATGAAGGGATACTACATTGTCCTCTTCTTCGTCATTCCTTGATCTATGAAGAAACCCAAAAAGTTCAGCGATTTCTACATCTTTATTACATTTCAGTTACCAAAGGAAATGGGGTGAGGGATAAGAAACGGATTGCTCACGGTAGGCTTGGAGACTTCCAGGTCCGTAACGCTTCTGCAAAAACCACAAGACAGCAAATGAATCAGTCCCTCGAGATCTCGATCTCGATCTACTGAAGCAATAAGGTGCGAGAGGCAGGGGAGAGAGACAGAGAGAAAAGAGAGATTAGCATTACCTTGTTGCCATAGTGGTGGCCGCCATGTCCGTGGGAAGCCATGGCCTGCAACATTGAGAGCCCAAGGGAAAAGGGAAAAGAACATTGCTCAGAAACTCGACAGACAAAAGAGAAAGAAATTTTTTTTTAAAGCGATTTTTCACTGTGCGATGTTATCTTCGGTGAGAATAATGTAATGGGTGCTGACCATTTCTTGGACCATGGAAATGGCGATGAGGACAAGGAGAAGGAGAGGGACAAATCTGGGCACGGCCATTCTTCCTCCTATCCTCTGCTGTTCCCAGATGCGAAACTGTTTCGAGGAAAAGCTGAGAGGAGTAAAAGAGGAGGAGAGAGAGCCCGTAGAGTGCAGCGCAGTGGGCAGTCCAATGAGTGCCTATAAATAGAGAACTCCCATGACATGAAACTGGTGGTTTCACTTAATACGAAGATGGCTTAATAGTTCCATTACTAAACCTTTAAATTGGTAATCTCATATTTAATATCTAAATTAAGAGGATCGACGTCCTAACTTAATCGTATATTAGCGTTGAGGTGTGTTTCAGCTGTCCAGGTTACAGCATGGTATAAACAAAAAGAAAGAAAGAAAGAAATTGGGGCTTTAAGGTTTCTCTTGGGCCGTATCCATGTTATCTGTACTTAATCAGCTCAAGCTTGCTCCCATTATGGCATGTGCATTTCCTTGTACATTCTTGTAATGTGATCCGATGTCCCCTGAGGAAAAAACCCCAGTTGTGATCGGTGGCTCGGCGATCGAACTTTTCCGATGATTCATGAAATCGAAGTAAGTAGTTATCACTGTGTCCGCTGCAAACTGGATCCAATCTAGCGTAAAACAAGTGAGTGGTTGATATTAATGTAGGTTGACTTTCAACATGTTCGCACTCCGCAGTAAGGTGCCGTACGCCCGGGTATTTAGGTGAGATAAACATTAAACAGGAGACATCGAAACCCCATGTTCCGGATTACATCTAAATCTCGAGATAATAAGACTATTCTATCGTCCATCTTCTTCCTTAAATATGTTTATGGTTCAAGCCTTGCCGTTCAAGCATTGTAATTAAATAAAGCCCATAATTTCAGTCTTTTTCTTCAGTGGTTCGATTCATTCAGAACTTAGATTAATCTGCATGAAAAAGAGTTATTGTATTGAGAAAGATGAGTACTCGGGACAGTGCCATTGCCAACAATTAGAGTTAAAAAAATCTAAATTCTATCGGTATAAATAAGATTCGCCAGGTTCCTTTATTCTCATTTTCAAAAATAAAAAAGGGGGTTGGAGATCATGTTTGGTGGTCGAAGACCCTTCCTTCATCGTTAGATTAGTGAATCGAACCCCAAGTGGCCCTAACGCGGCCCACTTGGTGTTGAAAGCATTGCTTTCTGTCTGCAGGCTCCTTTTTTCACGCCCCTTAATTGAGCTATATGCTACGTCCACTTTGCACGAAACCTCCAACACACTCGAATGATTTGGATCTCCATCCACGTCCCATCGATCGCTCCGGTCCCATTCACGTGGAAAAAGCTCGACTCTAAAAGCCACATGCATCGTTCTCGGAGCCAAATTTGTGAACGGGACCGTATTTAAAACTGTCCTGGACAATATTGCATAACTTGCATTATACCAGCACAGTCATAGTCAGTGAGCATGGATAAGATTTCAGCTGTGGTATAAAGTAAAGGAGGAAAAAGAGCGGAGTACTGATAAAAGAAGAAAGGGGGAACAAGAACAGAGACGTTTGAAGGGGTCCAACAATGGAATTCAGGAGTCATTTTGGTGGGAGGAATCAACCGGCGGCCGATGCTAGCCGGATAAATTGTCCGGCGGGGGTAGCGGAGGGTGCATTCAAGTCGGCGAACGGAGGAGGTACACAGTTAATTTTAGTAGTTGGGGACAGTGAGGCCCCAACAGCGACCTCCTAATAAAAAAGAAACAGAAAAAGCCATTTTGTTTTTTTTTTTCAAATGCAGATTTAAAATAAATAAAATAAAGAAGCGAGGAAAGACAGATATTCGCACTGATACGAGTTGAGCTATTTGATATTTATTTTCCTTAAATAAGTATTTCAAGTTTAAATTTTTATGAATAGAGAAATATTATACTATGAAAGTTTTATATATTAATGAACTGACCTGACCAGAACTGGATTGGTGAGATATACATAGAGTTTATGAGCATAGTAGTGCAAACTTAAAAAAACAGTGGTTAATAATAATAATTAACGGAATTATTTTTTTTAAAATAGATGTATTTATACTGATAATGATATATGATTAAAAAAATAGAAACAGTAATGGTGCAGAAGTTGTCGGTAAGCTAGCCATGTGCCACCCCTGACCGGGACACGTGAAGCAAAGCTGCGCCGGTTTGACAAAAGTGCGCCACCGGGCGCTGTGCTCCGCTTAGAGCGAGATTTCTACACCCAACTCATCGACCATGACACCGACACGAGTGCACATGGCACATTGCGAGGATTCAGGACGTGCATAGTTTGCACGAACGAGGCGAGTCCTTGGGCTTGCTGAACTGAACTGAATCGATGTCTGGAGTCCTGCTCGAACATCTCGATGTGCTTGGCAGCTGCATTTTCTGCGAACGTCCTGTGGTCGGAGCCAGATCATCTACGCGAAGCATCCTCAGCTTGATTTTGATCGAAGGATAAGATTATGGCAAGTAATGAGCACGTGGAATAGCTACCCCCTGCAAGGAACAAACTTGCCCGGCTCCTAAGCTGTTGCTTGCCACTTGCTTGCTCATTCATATCTTATGGATGAAATCATTATGTAATGTGATGGAATGACCGACGACGGAAATTCCCATAAATAAGAAGGTACGTGAAGAAATCGGAATAGGAACCGTGCCTTGTTTTGCCTGTGTTACGTCCGATGAACGAAACCGGCATTCACAGGTAACCCGAACGGATTGAGTGTGGTTTTTAAGAGTTAATTTTACAGATATCAAGTTCTAAAATATTATTTAAGCACAGATGAGCGTACTTACTATATATTACCCATTGATTATTTAGTGGCAGAAAGGGTGGACAGTACTGGACTGCACGGAAATGGAAGCCGAGGAAGAAAAGCAGTCTTCTTCCCTCTTCAATGCTTCCTGCAAATGCCATGTGCCAATGCCACATGGCTGGGCAGCCACTCGTGAAAATGAAGTTACGTGCTCTGCTCGTTCACCTCTTCATGATCCATGGACGTAATCAATCAACCTCGTTAATATAGATTCAGCTTAGATCCATGTGCCCCTCTTCTATCGAATCTGATATTCAAAAGTTCAGTAGACCCTGATTAATTAAGGTTTGTGCCCCGTCAGCCTGCTAAACGAACGAGATTCTTTCAAAATAGTCATTCTTAACTTATAAGACTTCAATCTGAAGTTGCCAGCCGTGTTTAATTTCCCTTTCTACTGTATGTTAATGCTGTAAATGGTTCACGGACATCAAAATACGACCCGCACGCTCAAGGCAGTCCGTTGGGCCGTGGAAGTTTAAAATCCAGATTGTATTTGGGCCCATTATCCATATATTTATTTGGCCCTAAGAAGCTCCTAACCCGTATTCCGAATAAGCCCATGGATTCAATTCACGTTGCCTATGATGGCCCAAACTCTAAATTGACCCAAACATTAAAAAACAAAAACGTTTGGTGGTAACGGCTTAGAGTGGCAATACGTGCAGTTTTTACTTCGTAGAAGGGCAATCATGGTACTCTGCATAGATTATGCATATATGTAAATGCAGTTCTAACATGTCATGACCGCTAGTTAGACGACCGCTCTTAAACCTACCCAGTTCACATCATCTCACCGATATCGTAGATGCCTAATTTCTCGACGACCCACCTTTGAAAGATCTGTACCGAAGGACAGCAACCAACCAAACCACCCGAGAGAGGAAAAACTAACATTCGCGCGTGCGATCTATCTATCGTTCGTGTCACCAATTCAGGAAATGCTCGAGGGAGATCGGCAAACGACCTAAAACTGGAAACCGGAGACTGAATCATCACGTTCGGCCTAACTCTCTGTATTCACCTTGCTTAATGGATTCATGACATGCACAGCAAGATCGAATCGAGTGGCTGCCAGCTTCGTACGTATAATTGTGATTGGCAGCCTTTTCTAATCCCTTTTGCATGCCTTGATCATCATAAATCATAGTAACAGATAACATATGTATCTTTACATGGGGAAGGGAAATAATTCTCTCCTTTAGCTTCTCTTTCACTAGTTAACCTATTATTCGATTTTTCTTCGAGTTTTGCAATACTTGTTTGGCTGGTCTTACCGAGATTTAGGCGTACAGAAATAGAATTTAGATAAGTTATTAATGTGCAAGTACATGAGTAAATTACTTATCGAGACTTGTAGACTTACTTGCAAATGTACCCATATGTTTTTTTAAAAAAAAAATTTAATCGAGAAAGAGGAGAGTAACTTTTCTACGTCACCTTTGTGCTTTCGCATTCAATCACAAACTTATCGGATGAACTGAATAATCGGCATTGACCGAGGTCCAGATACAGAGAACGCATTTCCATTAGATGACGATTGTATATGAAAAGATATTCGAACCTGGGATCTCGAGAACAACAGTTACTTCGTGAATTAGAAAGGCAGACAAATTAGCGTGTGGATGGAGAAACGATGAAAAGGAGAGGAGCTTGAAATTTCTAGTGGTGGTCTGACTTTGAAAATGTAATGGGCGCGCGGGGATAACATCCACTGTTCAAGCACAGTTCCTCACAGATCTCCAAAAGATTTGTCGTTTTGGTATAAGTAGTTTTCGGCATTAGGTCTCTGCGATTATAACTCCTCCCTCGATTAGATACATCGCATCCTCGATCTTCTCGCTTTGCCGACACATGTATAGCGATATGTAATGATCATCGTTTTGGCTTAGCTGACACATATTCGGCCACATTCCTCAAGCAAAAGGAAAAGCCCTCTCTCTCTTTTTATTCTTCGCGAGGTATTTGTACTGATAGGCATAATCCATGAAATCGCAGAAACTATCAAAAAGAAGGACGTTTTCTTCTCATTGTTAGGATTACCAGCACTATAACAGATGAGGATTTCACGATTTAACTAGGTTTCCCTTGCAAAGAAACTCTATTTATTTTTAAAGATAAGTTTCGGGCATAGAGATTAATTCCTTAAGCCTTTAAATAATAATGCGAGCTTGATAAGGATATACAAGGATGAACAGGGTCATACTAAAAAGTACTGTTCCCGATAATCGAATTCAAGAACCTCTTGCGTTTAAGACATGATTTGATTGTTCTCTTTCTCTGTCAAGGGACTGTTAATAGCGACCGATCCTGCATCATTTCGATTACTCGGGATTCTAAGTTTGGGGGCCATGGATGCCAAACAAGGTTCAGTGGTCGCAGGCCATTTTCAATGCAAACTGCAAAGCTTCACATCACATCACTGATTAGAAATATTTTGATTTGAATAAGTCAGCCTGAAGTGCCAGTACACTAACTAGGAAAGGGGTAATTCAAGCCAATGGAAATAAAAGAGGTGACCCCAGAGATTCCTTCCACTGATAGCATCTCCTCATTTGTCTGTGGTTTCTCTTCGATGAGGTCTCCTGTTATGCTTAGAAACCTCCAGCCCTTTCCCAACTGCTTACCATCCCATCATTCCACTCTTTGCCTTATCCCCATTTAATTTATTTTCCAAACAATTCAACAACTGAATCGTTGAACGAGTACGAAATTTGATATTACAGACAGTACATACGTCTATGCCTTGTAATCTTTATACTCTTCCCTTGTTATACAATGTTAAAACAAGGAAAACTATACACTGTGATCGTATAAGTTACTCGCAGAAAGAGCACGGGAATGAATATAAGACTGAAAAACGTGTTCTACGAGCGAAAATATGAAACACATTAATCAAGAAGAATAAAATAAACAAGAAAAGTGTTATTAAACTCGTGCTGAGTGAATTGATCACTCGTTAGATAAGTTACTGACAGCATCTGGTCCTAAAAGCAGGTACGTGAAAGAATGGAACTTGAGAAGAGCAATGGGATTTGAAACGAAGATGGGCTTTTCAAGATAATGAAGATCAGTACTGCTTTTTCGGGGTCTTCCTGGATTTGCGCAATGGTTGCAAAGGCCGATATCGAGCAGGGAACACCATGTAAGCTGCACTTTGAAATCGGCACCACCGATCGGACTGTATCGTGTACAAGCAGTCGTTGAACTGTCGAAATATCGATGTGACATCTGAGATTCTTACACGATCGTCCATCTTATCTTCCGAAGTGATGGGCAGCTGGGTGTTGGATGGCTAGCTTTCGACATTATGTTGAATCTTAGATCCTTCGATTATTTCTTCAAACCTTTGATCAACTTTCAACCTTTTTAACTGTTTCCAAGTCAATCCAGCATATGAGAGAGAGGGGTGAACAGCATGGCAAAGATAATTATCGGAAAGAAAAGATAAAAACTTGAAATGGAAAAGAAAATGGCATGATTAATATGAGCCGATTTAAGCGATTCATTGCTTAATTCCCCCAAGTAAAAGTCTTGAATTCGAGTTTTTACTGATGGAAAAGATCTATACTGTGAGAGTTTTACCCCTTATTAAGTCAATTCACCTCAAATTAAACTAATCAGGTACCCATGGAACTTATCGGCATTGGTGGTGCAGACATAGCGGGGTAAGCAAAAATATGAAAAATAAAGAGATACTAAAAAAATGGATCCTATGGATGGACTTTTTCTGTGGTAATTAGTTGAGTTTTTAGGATCTGAAGGGTCTCTTTGCAATAACAATGCAATCGCAACATTCGACAGCGAGCAAGCTCACCCGACAAATTATTGCATTTTGGACAAAAAATGGAGAAAATAAAATAAATTCCCGAAGACATTATTATTATTATTATAAATAATTGGTCTATTTCCCACTCAGAAGCCCGAAAATATATTTTATCTGTTTTCTCCCTTCCTACCATCGGATTATTAGAACTAGTGAGACTTTTAATCGGTTTAAATTCGAGTACAATATATATATTAAAAGACAAAATTATCCTGATAACAAATTTTTCTTTAATAATATTCCAATATGAAACCTTATTTTTAAGAAAAAAATCCAACCTCCCGACCTATTCATGATCGTTTGAAATTATTTTTTAAATCTGATCTCAGGAGCATGAAATTATTGAATGCCCCGTAGATGGATCGTCAAGTCAGGTGAAAAATAATGGGGCCCACAGGAAAACAGTACAATTCCTCGAACTGGTGGCTCCTCTCCCGACTGAATTGAATTGAATTGATCGTGCCAAGTGGAAGGCCCCACGATTTAACCCATTATAATAATAAATAGAACTGGGACCCACTTAACCATTTAGCAACATTTATGGGGCAAGAGAGGGAGAAAGAGCTCCAATGCATGCTGTGAAATTATTTGGCCCATGATGTGCACTAAATTTGGTCACAGGGATGGATGGGGAGCGAGGGCTCCTCATCGTATGCACATGGATTCTGTCACATGATCGTCCTGACCTCTGTACTCGCTCGGTCAGGTCTCCTCGAAAGATCTTATTAATGGCGCACATATGATCTGCAGCTAGCATGTGGAAGTTGATCACGGCTATAAGATCTGTCAGTGAATTTATAATGCGTTAGATTCACATCCAATCAAAGAGATCCAGTTGACAGGTGGCTCGGGGACAGGCGGATAAACAGACCACCCACGAGATGCACCTCTTTCTTTCCCTCCCCGAGTTACAGCTGACACGGATCGGAGTTTCTCTTCCAGGCTCGATCTTCACCGACTGCGAGTAGGGTTCTTTCCTTCGGAGTTGGAGGCTTTTTCTGTTGGCCACAGATCTCGAACTCGGTCTTGACGAGTCGTATGTGTATTTGAGGAAACTTTAGGTATAAATATCGATTTTAGACCTAACAAAACCGACCGAGGATGGACATGGGCCAGTGAATTGGCAACCATTAAAATTTAAATTAAAAAAAAAAAAGAGGAAAGGAAATGGTGAATGAAGGAGCGGGGAAGTAATTGTCATCACACCACAAACACAATGTGACACTGTCCCTAAAATTGAGGAAAGGAAAGATCATATCTGTGGGAAGTGGGGAGGGTAAGGTGGTCTGTCCTTGTAACAGTACTTCCCCCCACCCGATTCCTCGACCAAACACATGCACTGTGCAGTTAAATCGAGCTGTTAAAAAAATTGGTTAAACTCAGTGCGACGTTCGACCGTCTCGGCAGCCGAGATGTTCGTGGAACATTTCGGTGGCCGAATCAGAAATAGCAAGAATCGTTGTTGAATTGGGAAGAAATATGAATTTACACAAAGATGGCCCGATGAAAATATACGATATAGGAAAAATAGAAAGGAGAGGAAAATAGAGATAACGGATTAAAACAAAACGTACTAACAATAGGAAGGAATTAATTGGCTGTAAGCTTCGATGCCAAACGGATTAATTGCAGGTACGATCCGGCAGAGTGGAAGAGATGGACCGGGATTGCTCCGATGTCGTCATCTGAACCGTACCAGGCCCAGCTCGTGGGCCCCGTCGTTTATTTTTCTGTCTCATCTCGTGTACATCATTAATTAAGTGTTGGGCAAATTCAACACGATGGGGGTGTGAAATCTAATTGGAATTAATTTAATTAAAACATACGAGGAAATAGTTTTCGGGTGGTAGAATTGAATTTCGAGGAAATATACTCGAACCTTCTATATATTCAGTAGTATTTTCGTACGACCGTGAAAATAAGATAAAGAAACAGTAAAACATGTGTAAGTAGAACGGTCGACTGTATAATTATTATTTACTGGAATCGTCAAATCATTAAATTACAAAATTTTTAGATGTCTCTGGGAGATAAATAAATAATTCAATAAATATATGAACGCATGAATAAATAATTTTTCACCAAAGTCAGTGCACTGAACGGCATGAAAACCATCGGATATCGTATCATGTCCCCTCGCCAGCGCCGTCTGCTCCTGCGCTTTATTAGTAATTGATCATCATCATGGGCCCTTCCTTCCCTAACAATCAGCAGCAATGGACGGCCGAGATCGAGTCTTCCGAGCCACGTGGCTGTCGACAAGGACAGAGAGTAACGTCCCCGAGTCGCCACGTGAAGATTGAGCTGAACACGCGTCATTAAAGAGAGGCTAATGATTAGCACAAATATTAATCGCGATTAATCATGTTTTAAGCATGCGTAATTGGCCATCCATGACGCGCAAACTTTTGTCCCGGAGAAGCTACAGTGACGACCACATTCTTCACGGTACCGTCCCTCCCTGAGCTGTCCTGTCCTCTGCGCTCTGCTTGTCAGGGCGAAGCTACAGGGAAAGGGGGAAACGCTGTCGTCTCTCGTTTGACAACTGGGAGGTCCGTTTCCACGTCCGGAAATGCTCCCAAAAGCCGACAAAGATTACGCTGTACGAGTGCGTGGGTTTTCCTTACGGGATAAATTTTGTTGTCGATCACTGAATCGTTAAATAATGTGAAGTTATTAAATTTTTTTATTAATTTCTATAATTTATTATAAATCATTTTATTAGTTTGTTGAAAGGTTGGACAACTGAGTTGCTAAAGCTTCCTATGCTATGGTATTATGACAGTACCGTGCCGTGGACGGATCGATCATGTATGACTTCTCTTTTGGCCACATTGCATGTTGGTCGGAACACCATTACATTTCCACTAATCCAACAAATTTTGATTGAATTGGTATATTGAAAATTTAAAATTATTTTTTTTATTTGCAACATTCAAATATCAGACTTTATTTGAAATTAAGGTGCATCGAACTACGGTAACGAATCGTGTTAGTCGTGACTTTTTCTCTTGTAATAAAGATAACGATTCCTGTAAAAGCTCAACTTGGCACACTTGGGCGAACATGCAGCCACGAGAGGGGCAGTCCGGTCAATCCACCCGCAGCTACATGGAATGGGATTTGTGGAGAGAGCGGTCCTGTCCCATACTTCAACTTTCTTTAATTGGGTTGCATCTTTTTTAAAGTCTAGTCTTGCTGTGACGTCAATTAAAAAAAAATTATACGGTCAAATGGAAAACTTGTGGAAATTTACCAAGTTAAGTATGAACTATTAGTTCCCTCATTAGATCCCCTAAATGAGTGATTCTAGGTTAGGAGGGCCGACGGTAATTTTCTAAGAGATTCTGATCCGATCGCAGATTAGTCTTGAGTTGCGTTTCGGTTGTCCCAGGGATACTGTATGGTGCAAATCTAAAAAAAATTACAGAAATTTACTGAAGCGTAGCGTGCTAGAACTCAGTCGTTACGTATTAATTTTTTACAAATAATGAACCCAAGTAAAATAGATATATCGCATTAATATTATCACGTAATTTATCCGACGGACCGAAAACTTTTTCCTACCGAGAGCCGAGAGACATCGTCAAGTATCAGAGAGACGTTAGAGAAAAAGAAAGTACGAGAGACACTTGATCGGTCAAAATTGCCCCGAGCTCGGTTTATTTTGGTGGGTTGGGGAATTGCCACATTTGTTTATTGCCCAGAAGGCTAACAATTTAACAAATTGTAGTTGTAAGGGTATAAATGGAATAATGATTTCAAACATGGGCAAAATTGCCCGGTAATTTTTACGGTGATAACTCAGATATCGAATTATTGATCTTAAGTTTTGGCACCCCGATTTCGACTTCTTATCTCCTATCACCATAATAAGAACTTATGCTGTCTACTCACAATCCGTACATGGCTTGATTGATGCGACTTACACCCAAATGGAATGCATGTCACATAATGAGAAGAAAAATAAAGGGATAAGATCAATTCTATTAAACAAGATCGAATAATAATTATTTTATCGTCTGATAGATGCTGTACAGTTAATCAACTTTACAGATGTAACTTAGTAAGAACAATACTAATGATTTTTAGTAACTTTCAATACCGTATCACTGCTCTTGACATCAATTAAAAAGTTCCGAGTTTGATTATGACTAATAAAAATATTTTTCATACTTACTTTATTCTTGTATTTCTCTTTCCCTTACAAGCACGACTTTCTTTTATTACTGAAATATAATTACTATAATAATAATAATAATAATAATAATAATAATAATAATGAAAGGCAGCAATATTTATTACACTCCCATCTAACCCCAAACCCAAGCGGGGGTTAGAATCTTAACCAATGATTGTAACTATGGTCAAAAGAGGACGCAGGTGGGTTAAAGTTAGCACAAACGAACCTCTTAAAAAATGAAAAAGCAAAAAAAAAAAAAAGGGCACAGCGGAGATAGAAATTTTTCATTATCAGCACAACCCAACCCAACAGGCCACTACCGTCTTGTGGCTGCTCCTCATCTTCTTCCCTCTCATCCTCCATCTTCAACCTCAACCTCTGTCTGATCTTTCTCTTCATAAACCCTAACTTTAAGACCTCAGTTAAATGCTCAGGGCCATTTTAGCTTTATTTAAATTTTGACCTTCCCTTTTTTTTTTAATTGGGAGCCTGGGGAAGAAAGCCCTAAATGTTAGAGCCATGGACTTGACCACAACCCCTACCCACACCACCTCCAACACCACCACTAACACGGCCAGCACCAAGTCCCCGGAGCCGGAGCCCGAGCCCGATACACCCACCAGGATCCAAACCCTAGCCAAGCCCATCTCCTTCTCCAACGGCGTCCTCAAGCGCCACCACCACCACCCGCCTCCGCCGCCTCCCCCGGCTACTGTCACCTACCGGGAATGCCTCAAGAACCACGCCGCCAGCCTGGGCGGCCACGCGCTGGACGGCTGCGGGGAGTTCATGCCATCCCCGGCTGCAATCCCCACCGACCCCACCTCCATCAAGTGCGCCGCCTGCGGTTGCCACCGCAACTTCCACCGTCGTGACCCGGACGACTTTCCACTCCCCTCTGCAGCACCTTCCACCCAGGTGATCGAGTACCAGCCCCACCACCGCCACCTCCCGCCGCCTCCGCATCCTCCTCCGCCTCGCAGTCCTGACTCGGCCTCCCCGCCCCCGATCTCCTCGTCATACTACGGCCACCCGGCCCATCCACACCATCACCGCCACCACCACCACCACCACTCAGTCGCCCCGCACGTGCTCCTCTCGCTCTCCACACCGGCTGCCCCCGAGGGCTCCCACCCGCCCGCGGCAGCGATGGTCAGCCCCATCTCAAGGAAGCGGTTCCGCACGAAGTTCACCCAAGTTCAGAAGGAACGCATGCTGGAGTTCGCCGAACGGGTGGGATGGAAGATGCAGAAGCGGGATGAGGACATCATCCAAGAATTCTGCCACGAAATCGGGGTGGAGCGGGGAGTCTTGAAGGTCTGGATGCACAACAACAAGAACAGATCATCGGCAGGCAACAACGCCAACATTAACAGCAGCACCAACGACACCAACATTAACAGCAGCACAGCCACGGAGAATTACCACATCCCGACGAGCAGCCAGCAGATGAAGGATGAGGAGGCAAATGGAGGTGGTGATCACCACGATCACCATCACCAGCAAAACCACAACCATCATCATGTCGGGACTAATGGGTCTTCTTCTCCGTGAGCGTCCTATCATCTCATCTCTCTCAGTCGATCCATCCCATTAATAAGTTCTTAATAGTAGAGGTAGGGTTCAAAATCAAAAGCTGCTGGTATATTCATCCAATCTCAGTCACTGCTAAGCTACTACCTCTCTCTTCCTCGCTTCACATCTTCTTCTTCTTCTTCCGCCTTTTTTTTTTTTCTTTTCAATTTCCCTTCATCTTCATTTATTGCTGTTGAATCAGTTAACGCTGTGGTTAACCTGGAGAAAATCCGATCAGAAAAGGGAATTCACCATTTTCCTAATCAATGTTCAAATTCTTGCGTTCATCATAACTGCTATTTCTCACCCCTGGTCCAGTGGAAGATAACAGATCCAACAAACCAATGGAAAACTGCAATTAAATTGCTTTAAATATTAATTTTTTTACCACGTTAATCCGGGTTGATGAAAGATCATATATGATTTTATAGCTGGCAAAGAAAATTCATATCAATCATCGTTAAAAATATTTAGAGAATTTTAGGACGAAAGATTGAAATATTAATTTGCTTGATTTTTTTTTTTTGTAAGTTGTGATCTGATCATGTTTGTCTGATCTCTTCTTCCTCATTGTTTCTTTCAGTCACGGCTAAAAATTGTAGTTTTCTCGAGTGAATTTCCTGCCCTTCGATGCTGGTTTTTGCTACCGTACCGGCTTCTATCGAATTATTCATAGGGCCAAGTCTACGATCGCCATCGATTCCCAGCAAAATTCACTCCGAGGAAGGATAATTTTGAAATTTAGGAGTGAAATGCGGCCAATCTGCTGAATGGAATGCAGATTAGTCGACTGCATGGGTAGAATTCTCTGACAGCTTTCGAGTATAGCAAAAGTTTCATGGCCATTATAATGTCCGAGTTTGGTATTGCGGCATAAGTCTTCGTTCAATTATTGATTCAATGAAATTTGTTATATCTATTTATTTTTTTCCCTTAATATCAGTAAAATTTCTGAATTTTTTTAATGCTTATCTTTGTTTTATACTATTTTTTGGTATATCAATTCGTGAAAATTTATGTAATGAAACCGACACATGCTTAGGAGGAAAGTGAAGAATGCTGGAATGTGCTAATTAATAATGTTCTCTAATCACGGTTAAGAGATTATAGATTTAATTTTTATCGGTGATGTTTATTTTTAATAATTTTTAAAATAAGATTTAAAAAAAAATGGTGGTTGAGAGAGGGTGGGTGGATCGGGGTGATATTAGAACGTCGATGGAACCTCCTCCTCAATAATTTACAATTATCAGCCAAAGTTGAGATTGAGAGGCCATCCATTATTGAACCCCTAGAGTAGAGTAGAGTAGAGTAGACAAAGTGATTAACCTTACCTGCTCGGGGAGTTTAAGAATGATTATGATTATGACTATGATTATGATGGATAATCTATCTATCTATCTAACTCTCTAGGTATGAGTTCACAAATATTTTATTCACTTTCCTTTTAAGGGAAGCATGCATGAGTCATTGTGGAATTTGGCCAAATTTGCATTATCATTTAATAATAAACCCATAAACTATTATTTTAAAAAAATAAAAACAAAGAAAAATTGGTGGAAATAAAGGGATGATACCCAATTGCCAATTCTTACTGTATCCCATGTCTTATTTTATCAACTATCGAGTGACAGAATGTTCATATTCGGCGTGTACCTGAATACCTAACTGATTTCGAATCAGACATCTTTATCCTACTCGGGCGAGAGGGTAAACTGGACCGTGAAGTCAGCTTTCTCTTGCAACCTCGGGCCATATAATTGATGCAATGTGAGATTTACTTTGCTGACTGTCGGACGTGGGTGGATATGTTGGTATTAATTTGTTGTGTTGCGGTCACATTGCCATGTTCTTTGTTACCGCGAGAATGAGAGTGGGTCTATTTAAGAAGACGCATATCATAACTGCCCGAGGTATCGGTAGGTCTTGTCCTTGCTGGCCGAGGTAATGGCATCGTACGTCCTGAACCCGGCGGGACCAACACCGACCGGATCTTCAAATCTGTAAGATCTCCTGGATTTTTTACCATTTTGTTAAATCTAGCTCACGGGACCGATTCCATCAGTCGAGATCGTAATGTATCTCATTATTTTAAATAAGATCTCGTGCTTAAATCTTGTGAATAAAAAAAATTTACGTTATGAGAGTCTTACCATTTGGTAAGCCGACTTGACTCGAATATGAATTAATTAAGATATATCAAATTTCTGAATATTAAGTAATGTATACCGAAGAAATAGAAAAACTAAGTGTTGTGAAAACTGAAAAGCCTCTCTTAAGTGCTGGCATATATACTGTATGTATAGGCTGGGTACGTTCAATTATTTACCCTAATGACATCCAGTCGGACCCAAAACCAAAAGAAAGAAAAAGGGGAAGCAGAAAATCAGAGATGAAGCAGATTCACCGGTAGATTAGAAGTACAACTTTGTGTTGCATAGGATTCTCTTGGGAGGCGCTTTCACCGAACTGGTTTGCTCTCTAAGGTGTCATGATTACACGGCATTGAAATTGATTTTAAATCCCCCATCCACCATGCCCCCAACCCAAACTTAAGAATTCGGAAATCCTACCGATGGCTCTTGCGTGTCTCGATTCGATAGCGAGAACTACGCATGCACACGCTACATTCGAAGTGGCCGTTTGTCGTGCGTACCGGTCGGGCACGATGTCGTCATCCGAATCTGTCTTGCGTCGGCCTCGTCCCCGTCAATCCCCTTGAACATCTTCTGGTGAGCTCGTTGTCGTAGACGCATCAAGCTCCCCCTGCAGTCGCCTTCCATATCCCGTTTTGTTCTGTTTTTGTTTCTTGACGTTCTGGGCCTGGAGAGTAAACACAAGGGATCCGATACTCTGTCTTATGTGAATAAAATTCATGGGCCTGAATATGGAGATAGTAGTATGCGTATATTACGTGTCAATATTTATATAGTGCCATAAATTAATTGAAACGGACTTTATAAGGAGAATTTAATGCAGCGATACTGCTATCGATCTGAGACTAAAAGGTCCTCAGTTCAATTTTTATTGGTGAAATATTTCCCATTCCATCTTTCCTCTTCTAAACGTATGTATCTCTTTTGTACACCGAAAAAAGGAAGCTTTTCGACGGGCTTGTATTTTGAAAAAGAATCTCAAAACTCATGTAGTTGATAGAAACTTAATGATACTTGACGCTTTAAATGTTAAATGCAAGTGATTATTCTTCATTAAATTAGACATGCCGTACCTATTCATCAATGAGAATCATGTTCCCTTTATTTCTCTATCCCTCTTATCATCTTCTAATGTCACGAATATTCTGATATATAATTGGAGGAAAAAAAGAGGTAAGAGTATCGAGACCTGAGGCTTAAGTTAGGACATCTAGTGAGAGGAATAATGATGACGACGACGACAACGACAACAGTCATGGTTACAGTAATAGTGGTGGTAGCAGTACTAGTAGTAGGGATGATGATATGATAAAAGAAAAATCGAAGGCTTCGTGTTTCTCACCAACCCAACAAATTGATTTTGGTCGACTCGAGTCTTTGTATATGCTTGTTGTTGTTTGGATCGAGGAATTTGAAGTGAAGAGTACACGAAAATCATAGAAGCAAAGAGCACAGGTCTAGATGAGTGTGGGGAGAGAGTTCAATCGTGAAAAACATGCGCTGACAGGGTCACATGCAGCCATGACTAAGAGCAAGAAAGCTTTCCTGTTTTAGAATTTCGTGCCACTGGAAAATTTTCCAAGCGTGGTCTCGTCAATTCGGGCTAATATAACAGACACGTAACCATCAATCTCGTCATGATCACTGACCCCCGGATTCAGAAGTGGCATTACCATCCTCATCAGATATCAAGCATCTTCCATAACCTGCTCAAAATTCTGTCTTGTAGAAGTTGATGTTACATAAACAGTTCGTGTTTTTCGAGTTGATGATAGAAAAAGAAAACTGATGTTCACTCTGCATCATATGTTCAAAGGGTGTTTAGGTATTGCTGGTAACTCTGTAAGGACCATCGATCGATACGATAAAAGTTCATAACATGCATAAAGGGCAACGTTGTTGGAAGATTGTAGTGTTTGAATGGTCACACAACACATATAAGGTTCAGTATCATGCTCGCGAACTCCAATGGATACGGTGAGAACAGGTTTTAACTCCGGCTCGGAACTAGGACGAGTCGAAAGCAATCCTGCCCGACCATCAATGATTAGTGGGCTGGGCTTATTAAAATCCCAAAGCCTAAGATGGAAATGAGGCCCAAATCACTGGAACGAGGCCCAGACCAGTTCCTGGCCCAACTTCATCTCTGATACGAATGAATCGCACTAGCTCTATGGCCACCCAGGGAGTAAACTTCAATTAAGTTATACTCATATCGTGGGACCAACACACTCCCTTTAAGGATCAACGGCTCAGCCGCGTCACGTCGATCGCAAAGTTGAAGAGCACTTCTCCGGCCACCATGCAGCTTAATATTCCGAACCTCAAGGACCTCGAACTCAAGTCAAAAGAATTTACTAAGTACAGGATCTTTAATTATTTCGTTTACGATGATCTCTCTCTAGCTATCGCGTTTAGTATGCTCGTAGGTGAAGCTTCGTGTTTTTTGAATTATTTGAGGTTGGCGTTTATATATTCTATCACCCTGACGATTCCAACTAGGCGATCCGTCTGGCCTATTCCTAGTCAGAAATGATCAAAGATGAGACTGAGAGTGGGAATTCCAAGATTTCTAGAAGGGACAGACTTTGATTCATTGATGGGGACGGTAGGTTTGCCTGATTCATGACTCAAGACTGTAGAACAGCTTAGGAGCATGACGGGACATCCGTCTTAATTTAAAATACTTGTGATTCAGCGCCGCTCTTTTCCTCGTTTTAATTTCTAATCAGGGCATAGGAAGACACACACAATTTTCGATAAACCGCTAGCAAGTGTATGATTGCATGCATCCATATATACACGTATAGGACGCATACATACACGTGGATGCATGCAACATTGTCCCTTGGCTTCGCACGTGTGTATATGTTACTGTAAGGATATTGAAAGTGGCTGCTAGTGGTGCTGGTGAGCCTTGCCTGGCCTCTGCGAGTTCGACAGTTGGGTACATGGGTTAAAGGGTAGGTTAACTAGTAATTAAGTGCTTCCCTTCCACTCCCGTCTCGCAAGAAACCCTAATTTCAATCGCTTACTTTGCGGCTTTCACACAAACATTCATAGAAAAAATTATATATATATATATATATAGACGCACACAACACACATACGTAGAAGGATCGATGGATCATTGGGTAATCATTCGTTAATAATATATATTACAAGTAAGCCAGCCTTCGAAACGCGTTTTCACAGTTCTATGTTTCTAATTTAGAGAGAGAGAGAGAAAACTGAAGAAAATAGTACTCGCTTGTATTTGTATAGGGATTTGTCTGTATACGTAGATTACCATTACATGACAAGTGTACGCAATTTATGACATCTGCCTCCACAACTAATCACAATTTAAAAATAATAATAAAAGACATGAAATTCTGGTTCTTAGAACTTGAATGTAACATTTTACTTTTAGAAAAACTGGCGTTGAATCGCCTTAACTAATCAATATCAGTAAGCGTGCACGCTTACGGAGATTTACTTGGGAGGGCAGGAAAAATGTGCAACATTGAAATCGGATGCTAATGGGAGGACTCTTGTAAGGAAATTAAACCACACCTGACCAACGACCAGAACGTCCCTCTCACCGTACCATGATGTGCCATGCATATACATTAAGGAGAGAGAATTCGAGTACGTACTCACCCCCCTTCTTTCATACTAAGACATGTTTAATTCGATTGTGTTGAATGAAGCGGAGAGAATTCTTTGGATTCGTGGGCTAATGAGGTGGCTGTTGAATTCGGAGAGAATAAACTCATTGTTATCGAAGAATAAATAGATAACTAAAACGAGGGTTTGTAAGAATGGGAGCATCGCAGTGGGAAAGACCTAACCAGACTTGTTGAACAGCTGTCGATGTCTGGCCCATTCCGTCAATGATGGTTATGTAGCATTCTTGCAAGATATATGCCGGACATCAACCTAACGTTAATTCTTTAATCAGTCCTCTGTTTCATATTAAAGAGGAGACAGACACAATCTTAGTTAATTGTCTCCGAATCGTAACCTGGGGCATCCTCTCCTGGATTGAAGAACAGTGACACGTTTGACCACGAGTCAACCCACACCAGCTTCCAAGTTACAAGTGGATTGGCTGCCCGGAGTGGGTGGACAGAGGCGGCCCAGTTCAATGTTACGAACGAGTTCACGGAGGTTTCATTTCATTTTACCGAATTGCCCTCGGGATCAGCGACTGAATGGTGGACCAGGGGGCTGGGAGGTGGTGCTCACATGACAGAACAAGAGAGGAGAAATTGCCAGGTCCAGAGGGCAGAGGTAGGTCGATGGGATGGGAGACCGGGTCGGGCCTCTTTTGGAATGCATCAAATCATGCGAGGAAGGAGAGACCGATTTCTTCAAGTTTCTGAATTCTGCGATCATGTTTTGATCTGGTGGGCATCGTTCTCGACCTTAATTAAGAGGTGGTTGTATTCAAATAATTTTACCGATAAGATTTCCGGTGCCTAGATTTATTCTCTCTCTCCCATCCCCTCTAAATCTAAGTATCTCCGCAATGAAATTCTCGGATCTTTTGGGTTGGATTCTTGTTTTTCCCCTCATTTTTCATGGAAAAAACTTAAAGGTGGCTCCACACCCACATGTTAAATGCATGCATAGGTAGGTAACATGTTTTTGGACAAACTAAGGCATGTTATGTGCAGAACCGATGTGCCGTGACCACCAACCACATCTTGTATGAAATGCTTGTTCTCTCAACTCATTCTCTGGAAGGGCTTGTCAGATTAGCAGCATAACAATATGTTAAACATTGTTAGATTTTTTTTTTCTTTAGCCTTATATACTACATATATACTTAAAAGAGATTATCGGACTGGTGAATCAATAGTATTTTCAAATATTATTAATAATTTTATACATTTTTCTTATATTCAATCACTGTGGGATTAACCTTTTAATAGTTTCTATCGATCTGTACTGTACAATTCATGCGATATAATTATATAACATTCTTCCTCGTACTAATGTAAGCCAATGAAAAGTAAATTACTTCAAAAAGCTAGAAAATAAATAACTGATTTAGTTGAATGTACGGTATGCATCGATACATATGCTTTGAACAATCTCATAGCCCAAGCATATATTTTCAAGGCAAGAAAGGCCATTGCAGTTAGCTAGCTTTCATATGATTTGGTGATGTCGAAATTTCATATTGGAGTTCACCCTAATTAAAAATTATCGGAAGCGACTTCTGAACTTGGGTCTTAACGAACATCGGTCTCTTGAAAAATATTAGGTCTTTGGTGACGCTCCGCTAAATTTGTCTGATACATTCGTGGTTGAACACGAGAACCTGAACATTACAGAATCGGATAATGGATTGCCGCTATTACTGTCTTCTCTCTTTTATTTTAAAAAAAGCCAAGCAAGGCCAAAATCTATTTAAATCAGGTAATACTATTCAACTTTCATATTTTTTTATATAAATAAAATATATAAATTTAGAAAAAATAGAAGAAAAATAGGATAGAATGAGCAAACGGAATAAGTCTTACAGAAAAAAGGCGGGAAGATGGAGAATTTAATAAAGTTGCACTTTTAACTCTTAAGCGCAGCCCGAGCCCAATTTACCTTTTTGGGCAGAATTTACTGTTTTATTTTTACCCGACAAATTAATAATGCAGTTCAGTATTTCTTTTTTTTTTGGTCGCCAGCCACGGTATCCAAGTAGGCCCCACCGGTGAGAGCAAAGGCCATGTTTGGTTACGCGGACACTGTTGTCCTCATTCCTTATTCCCTATCCCTATCCCTGCCCCCCCAACTTGCCGTTGCTGAGGTAGGTTCCCATTGTTGAAATATTCTAACGCGGCAATGACATTATTTTCCTCTCGGAAGAACTTCCAATGGCGTCGCATTCATTCAAATTGGAAACTTCTCCCTCACAAGTCATTGAAAGATAAAATCAATTTAATAAGCATTCCATTGACCAAAAAATCAAAGACGGAAGTTCCATAGAGAAATTATTAAATGATTCCACATTACCATGTAATATAAGAAAGTATTAGCTAAATCAGTAATTTTATTACTATCAAAATAATTATCATATTTATTATTAATTAGAATAATTTAATTATTTTATTATTATTATATAACTGTGAAATATAATTATTTTAGATTCATTTTATTTATATGTAAATTAGGAAATTCTTAAGTAATATTACGTTATCACATATTATAGGAAAGCACCAATTAAAATACGATAATATAATAAATTATTATTGACATTCGAATAATTACTATAATTAATGCTGTTATTCTCCTGCACGGCGTCATTACGCATCGTAATTGCATGTGAATTAGTCCCTGTTGGAAGCTTGTCTCTCTCCACGGATAAGCTGAAACAGAGAGACCTCTCCACAGACGAAATCTTTGAGGTCGTCAATCCCACGATGGTCGTCGGAGGATACCCGGGTTCTAAGTAACCGAAAACGATGAACCCCAAAATTCTCAGGAGCAGCTGACATGTTCTTTTCTTCCTCTCTCCTCCTCCTCTCCCTGCTCTGCAATTAGGTCGGCTCTCAACCTCTCGTGATTCGGATGTTTACATTGCGGGAAAGGAGTTGAGCTTTTCCGCATACGTGGGTTTTAGCTGGGGCGCGATTCTTTTTGTCTTTTCTACTGGTGGGAGGTCAATTTGATCGCGGAAAGTTCAGCTGGGTTATGAGGGTGCTCGAGGACTGCTCTGTTTCTTTGCTCTCTTTTTGCTTCGAGCTGAAATAAAGATGTCGACGGATTAAAATTGATGGGGTGCCCAGAAGAGGGCTTTGTTCAACCACCATCGATTCCGCTTAATAGAGATGGGTCGTCGGAACTCCGGTGCTGTTTGCGGGAGCCTGGTTCTTTTGGCCGCCTCTTTCTGGTTCTATCTCTCCCCTCTGTTTGTTCCTCTGTTTCGTTCTGTGCAGAGGTTGTTCTTCAGGTATTCAGTTGTCACCAAGTTCTGTCCTGTTGTTGCTTTGAGTCTTTGTCGGCTGGTTCCTGATTTGTTTTATTTGCCTTGGTAGATATGAAGAAGTGGAAGACCCTCTGAGGTGTTTGGATGAAAGTCAGGAAACTCTGGGTTCAAGTGGGGTTTCTGTTCACGAACAAGAGAAGACCTCCATGGGTTCTGCCCCCGTGGAAGAAGAGGAACCGGAGCCTGACATGGTTGATTGCTCTGTTTCGACTTCGATGGTTGATGAATCAGACGAAAGGGAGTCGCCCAACAAGTTCTTATCATTCAAGTTCCCAACTTTCGAAGAATTTGCTACAAAGAATACAACCAATCACAATGTGGATTTTGTTTCGAGGGAGAATTTTGCCGAGAAAGAAGCTTTCAGTTGCAGTGATAAGGAATTGTCGTCCGAGCCCAGTGATTGTTCCTCCGGCCGGAATTTTGATCTGGCAGTCAAAATTTCACCCGAAGAGGTTCCAATCCAACGGTGCGATTGCCATGAGCTTGCAGAGAAGGAGGCTGACCCAGTCATGAAGGACCATGCTTCTCAGGCCGAGCTGTTAAAGGAATTGAAAGGCCATTTGATTTCCGAGAAAATTTTCGCTAACCAGTTCCAGTTCCGGTTCCACGTTCTGTCTGAGAAGGACCTTCTCTTATCAGATTCTGATACGGATTCTATGAGTTCAAGCCATGATTTCTCGATCATGAGCCGCTTGCTCGACTCAAACAGTGATGGCTTCTTGTCTGATGGAGACTTCAGAGGAGATTTTGGACTGAATCACATGAGAGACTCCGATGAAGACGAGGACTTGAGGAGAGAGCTTGGCAAGCTGGAAGAGTCCCAGAAAGAAATTCCACATGAAGAAAGCGAGCATAAACAGGAGGAAAAGGAGAACGAAGAAGAAGCACCCAACAATGATAATCACAGTTCAGAAAGTTCAACCAGCAACAGTTCGGAAAGCACAGCGGAACCGGAGAACGAAGACTCCAAGATGGAGCTTGAGTGGGAGCACCAAGACTTGATAGAACAACTGAGGATGGATATTAGGAAGGTTAAGGCCACAGGGCTACCTACCATAGAAGAAAACTCCGAGTGTCCCAGGATAATAGACGACCTGAAGCCGTGGAAGATTGAAGAGAAGCTTCACAAGGGAGTTCGGATCTCTGAGCTCCACAAGGTGTACAAGAGCTACCGGGAAAGGATGCGGAAATTCGACATCTTGAATTACCAGAAGATGTATGCTTTAGGTCAGTTTCTTGATTCTTCATTACCATAAAGATATGTTGCTCTTCTTGCTCAACCTTCACTAGCAATGGCTCCCACCTGACCCCGGAAGCCCATCGCAGGTTGGGGATAGGGACCCACAAGATTTGGTTTGTTGGATCCATGAGAACTTGAAAAGCATATGCCTTTGAATTTCTGATGGCACGTCGCTGGTCCTATAGAAGTAATAATTACGTTAGCATTGGTTGGAAAGATTGCCTTCATTACGTATGCTTCTGTTCCATCTATGCTTCTAATTTTTTGATGTTCTGCAGGTTTTCTACGTACGAAGGATCCATTCAAGTCGATTTCAAGCCAGAAATCCCCCACGCCTTCATCACTCGCATCCCTTTTATCCCAAACCCTGCAACTGTGCCGGGAACACAAAAAGTTCGATGATGACCCAATGTTGAACTTTATTAGAGAACTCCACAGTGACCTGGAAACAGTGTATGTTGGCCAACTTTGCCTATCCTGGGAGTTCCTTCACTGGCAATACGAGAAGGCCCTCGACCTGTGGGAAGCAGACCCATACAATCTGTGCAGGTACAACGAGGTTGCCAATGAGTTCCAGCAGCTGCAAGTGATGATGCAGAGATTCCTAGAGAACGAGCAGTTCGAGGGACCGCGAGTGCAGTACTATGTCAATAGCCAGTGCTTCATGCACAATCTGCTTCAGGTCCCGGTGATTCGAGGTGAGCTTGACAGTTTCCTTTGAAATTTGTAAAAGCATTGGCTTTACATTGGGTCTGGGCTTATGAGAGGTTTATTTTGGTTCAGAGGACAATGTGAAGTTGAAAAGGAAGACGAGAATAGAAGGGAAAGGTGAGTTTGGAGTATCAAGCGATGTGCTGGTAGAGATCTTAGAGGAATCCATTAGGATCTTCTGGCGGTTCATTCGAGCGGATAAAGATGCTAATAGTTCGATTCAGAAGGGTCGGAAGGTGGGCCATCCCGAGCTCCAAGATCCTGTTGATTCTGAAATGTTTTCTGAGGTTCAGACAGCACTTCAAAAGGTTTACTCCTAGAAAACCAGACAACTTCCGTAACAACTTATGAATCGTCATCACATCTTTGCAAATCAACCGGAATCGATTATTGTCCTAAGCGATCCCCATTATTGTCCTGAATTGCAGAAAGAGAAGAAGCTGAAGGAGGTCTTGAGAGGAGGAAACTGCATACTGAGGAAGTTTCAGAAGCACCATCCTGATGATCAGGAAGATGGGTCTTCTCCTGATCAAGCTCTTGCCTTCTTCTCCCAGGTGGACATGAAGCTAGTGAGGAGGGTGCTGAACATGTCGCGGTTATCGACCGACCAACTAGCCTGGTGCAGCAGCAAATTGGACAAGATTAATTTCGTCCATCGGAGAATACATGTCGAACCGTCTTTGCTGCTTTTTCCAACCTAGTCAGCTTTGTATTACAAGTAGGATATATTGTCCAGTAAATTTTGGTAGATTGATCAATTTCCACGTGAGATTAAAGGTGGAAAATATTCTTTCTTGAAAATTTTTATTTGTACACCTCTCTACAAGTTTAATCGACGTCGAGGTTTTAATGAAAAGCGTAGGGAATTGATTTAAATAACTTATTATATAATTTATGTTTCTTTTGGACTCTTTTTTTTTATTTATTTAAACTATTAATATCTAAAAATTTAGTAGATCTTGACTAATTTAATGCGGCGGAAAAATTCTACTGGGTAAGGCTCTCCTCACTTTTTTGCATGGCATCGGTTAATCACGTCCGTCGAATGAGAACAATCGGGCGTCAGATCTAGGGTTTCAGAGACTGACACACGGCTGCTTCCCAACTTTTAACCGCTCCGCCATCAAAACCATCCGTTTTCCTCCTTGAGCTCAGGAGCGGCGTGGGGGCGAGGGATTGCTCGGAAGTCTGAAAATGGTGCAGAGGCTCACCTATCGCAGGCGGCACAGCTACGCCACCAGGTCCAATCAGCACCGCGCCGTCAAAACTCCCGGTACGTCTCAGTAGCTCTGCGAGGATTTCCCCGGATTGGACGTGGTGCTGTCTCTCATTTGATGTCCAACTGTTATTTTCCAACGCTCTGTCCTGTGATTCTCAATTGTTATGTTTATCGTTGTGAAGGGGGCAGATTGGTGTACCTGAGCACCAAGAAGAGAGCCAGCGGACCCAAATGCCCTGTCACCGGGAAGAGGATACAAGGGGTGCGTATAAGTTGACCCAAGTCTGTTTTGAGTTGATCATTTCTGCGTCAAGTCTAATGTTTAAGTACCATTGGGGTTGTTTGGCTGCAATTTTCTGAATTCACTGAGGATCATATGCTAGCGGTGTTCATGATGAGGCATTTCTTCTAGGTTAAGTTAGGTCAGGTTAGGTCGATGGCTGATAGGGCTGATTGGGTGGTGAAATTTTTGCCAGGGCCATTGGACTGCGTGATTTGTTTCTGCTGTTACTAGAAATTGTAGGATTTTGTTCGTAGTGTCATGTAGATTTAATCGTTACTGCTGCCCTTTGCCTTGTTCTATGGAAAGTCTGCTGTCAGAAGTATAATGTCATTGCCAAAGCCGTTGGTTGTACAGACATTTATTTACTTTTTCAATATTAATTTTTTTTATGGATCTGCACAGTATAGGATATGTCTGTCTATGTCATTATACTTTCAAGATGGAATTGTTTTTGCTCGTCTGTGATTCAATTGAATATCGAGTTCCTCTATGAATATTTCTGAATGTTGCCACAAGTATAATGTCACTGCAAATCGAAGGATTGAAATACTTTCACATTAACTATTCAAATCCACTTCAATTGCAGATTCCACATCTTAGACCCACTGAGTATAAGAGGTCTAGGTTGTCTAGAAACTGCAGGACTGTGAGCCGTGCTTACGGTGGTGTATTGTCTGGAGGAGCTGTCAGGGAGAGGTAAATTGATTAACTCGGACCTTTCATTAAGAAAAAAATGGGTTTTACAGTCATAGCTTCTTGAATTGAAAACTATACACTTGAAAAATTGTATAGGATTATCCGCACCTTCTTGGTGGAAGAGCAGAAAATTGTGAAGAAGGTTTTGAAGATTCAGAAGGCAAAGGAGAAGCTGGCATCGAAGAGCTGATTGTGATAGTAATTGTCGAGGAATGCTCTTCAAGTTGGAGGAAGATATATCTTAGAAGAAATTTTGGTGTTTGGTGACAATTGTTGCTGCGAGAGATCCTGTAAATGAAGCCGATGAATGTCCTGTGCCTGTTTTAATATTCTGATTTACTAGCGCTGTTCTCACTACTCGGTGATACATAAGATGTCGGGTTTTTAATGAATGCACTCACCTGAAGTGGCAGTACCCCTCCTCTGATGATGCTCTATCCTTTGTTCGTAAATCCTGTGTACAGTTGAATCCAGGAGACTTCAAATTGCTATGGAAATGTTGCTGGAGCTTCAAATAACTGTAATAGTTGTGCCTTAGGAAGCCTTTCAGCTTTGAAAATAAAGGTGCTCGCTCGTGTATCGGATACTGGGACTCGAAGCCCCTTTTCTTCTGAAATTCTTACATTAGTCGGAATCCGGTTGCAAGGTGGCAGCTTATACGGAGTTCTTCTCTTAAATCATATACGACATGATCATCAGTTGATGAGACTAGAAGCAGGAGGTAGTTCTGTTCAGGTGAAAGGTAAGGGAAGATCCATTTGATCATCATGGTGTTCATGGAGATGGAAACGCTCTCTAGACCCCCTCTCTGTTCGTCATAAGCTTCCGATGCTACTTTGCTATTTGTACATGATCAATTCGAGCCTGTGGGCAAAATTAGAGCTTGGGTTCAATGACAGTTTTCACGAACTCTTGACTACATTTCGACAATTCCTAGGTTTGCTTCTCAGAGAGAGAGAGAGAGAGAGAGAGAGAGAGATGAGAACAAACAGGAGGGTTGTATTTGACCCATTTCGGGCCCATCACCTGCCCGAAGGTAGCTTCTGTCTCCATCTTCTTCTAGCCCATGAGAGAGAGGAATGGCAATAGGCCCGGTCCGTTAGGGTTTTCGAGGTTTTCATCGCTATAAGGAAAGAATGGGTTTCGTCCGCGTCTTCCCTCGCCTTTTTGGATCCTCCACCGCTCAGCTGTGACCAGGAGAAGGCGGCGGCACCATGGTTCACGTCAGCTTCTACCGGAATTGTAAGTTGACTCTTCCGCGTCTCTATCTTCCTTCTGCCCATTTTCCTTTTTATTTTTTTACCACTTCCATGTGCTGAAAAGATGATTGAATGCACCACATCTGCGCCAGAGCGATCCTGTTCCTGCATCTCTTTGCTTTACCTCGTTGATGACCTAGATCTCGCTGTGATCTGTTTTATCATTGATTGATGAATCTCGTGGAGGCTTCTCGAAACATTTGTCCGCTGAGATGATTTTTCAGTAGCAAGTATAATGCCGATGGAGATGAAGTTGATTTGTCGCCGTACTGTAGAAATTCCACCCCTTCGCCGACGAATAAGAGCGAGCTAGCGGCCAATTTCTGTTATTCTTCTTGCAACTTCGGACGACACGGGAAAACGTCAATCAATTGCTTATTATCGAAGTGCACAGTGTCTCATGAACTGGTGCATTCTCGGAAAAGAGCATGCGGTTCTGACAATTTGTGGTTAGAATATTTCTAGTTACAGCTCGGAAGAAGGGATGTTCTTGGAGCAGGTGTTGCTGTTTTCACATAAGAGAGAACTGGACTTGGTAACCGGCCCTTTTCCGTGTTTTCATCTGGGATTCTATGGAATTGTAAATTTGCAGGATTTGGGAAAGACTTTAGCATACCTTGATGCTGGATATCGGACATTTCTTTGTGAATTTACTGATCGATTTTCTACCTGATTGATAACTAGATGGGAAGACATTCAAGAAGCCAAGGCGTCCGTATGAGAAGGAGCGGCTGGACGCAGAGCTGAAGCTTGTTGGAGAGTACGGTCTCCGGTGCAAGAGGGAGTTGTGGAGGGTTCAGTACGTCTTGAGCCGAATCCGTAACAATGCTAGGCATCTTCTCACCCTCGACGAGAAGAATCCCCGGAGGATCTTCGAGGGAGAAGCCCTTCTGCGCAGGATGAACAGGTTTGGGCTCTTGGACGAGAGTCAAAACAAGCTCGACTATGTCCTGGCTCTCACTGTGGAGAACTTCTTGGAGCGCCGCCTACAGACCCTTGTGTTCAAGTCAGGTATGGCTAAGTCGATCCACCATGCTCGTGTGCTCATCAGGCAGAGGCACATTAGGTAATACTGAGATCTACTTGTCCAATTCTCGGTCCAATACAATTTGGTAGTACTGAAAGGCTATAAGGAGAAGTGATTCTGAACGGGCATCTCGATTTTTTCAGGGTGGGAAGGCAGGTCGTGAACATTCCTTCTTTCATGGTGAGAGTGGATTCCCAGAAGCACATAGACTTCTCCCTCACGAGTCCGTTCGGCGGTGGGCGCCCGGGAAGGGTGAAGAGAAGGAACATGAAGGCAGCCGCGAAGAAGGCCGCTGGTGGAGACGGAGACGAGGAGGATGAGGATTAAACCTCAAGGTACACCTCCAGCACCATGTTTCGATTCCGGGTTTTCGTTCTCACTCCGTCCTTAATTGAACTGAGCTGCGTCTCTCTTCGTATTTTGCTTTCATTAGTTTAGCCTTTTGAACACTGCTGGCTTATTTAATATTCGACATGATCTCTTCAATGGCATCAGAAGCTCTGACCTTTGATGTTCATTTGATATTGGGTTTTGCCCTGTCTGTTCATCGAGAATCATGGGAAGAGACAAAATCTTACATACTTGTACCTCATAACAATTTTTTATTTTCCGATTTATGTGATACCCAAAAGTCTACCACTCGAATCCAACTAATTCAATATGATTCGGGTGAATTCACTCTGATAAGACACTCCGAAAGGTGCTGGAGCCAATTTACTTTGATAATCACATAACGAGTTAATTAGATGATTTTTAATATTTATTATGTCAGCTATACAAATAATTAACATTCAATTATTATTGGTAGTTTGATTGTGTTTCTCCTGGCACCAACGATTCTCCTTATCTGAATCAATCTTCATCCAGCTGCCACGTGGGCCGTGGGGAGTGGAGATCTCTTGAATGAATTTGTGATAAGCGGGATTGGCAGGTGTCAGCGTGGAGGGTGACATCACCTTTATCGGATTAACTGGACCACCTGTCACCAAATCTCAAATCCTAATTCACCAAATTGCGGTTGCCTACTCCACGACGTTGGGTAATGGCTTGGCTCATTATTATCCCCACGCGAATACCTACGTTTTTGAAAAACATCAGCCGTTTGATCTAACCAGATTTTAAAGTGAAACAAGTCTACGAAGGCTGATCCGACCGAAACTCCATCTACGCTGCCACTTGTCCCCCAACACCCGTCATAGTTTTCCCGTGCCTTTTCCCACGTTCCTTGAAGTTGCGTGCCCCGCAGCACAAGATAAAATAGATTGTTCGAAATCGAGAGAACTTTAGAATTTTACACAATGATTGCTTCCTCTGTTCAAGATTGATTCCCATAAATTCGAAAAAAATATTAAATGATATTACTTTATAATAATGTACGGAAGAAAAATTAATTAAATTAATTTAATTAGTATTAACTATAACTATTATTCGGATGATTAATGATAATTTATACGTTTATCGTATTTTAATTAATATTTACTCATCTCACGTGACGAGATAGGATTACCTGATAATTTCTCTTGCAGCCCACCTTCCACCGATTTAACAGATTCTGTGATGGAAGATGCGTTGCTCCCTAATCTCCTCTTATTTGTGGCTGACCTTGCTCGGATTCAACTAATCCCAATCGAAGAAAGGGGACAGATATCAGCGGCTGACGTGGCAGGAGTGTGGACCGAGGGTGATGTGGCGAGGCTCCTGAAAGGGAGGGCTCGGTCTGACCGGCATCGGTGGGGGCCACTTCAACGGTCTTGACCGCATGTGGCTTCCATTCAACCCGTGACGGCATGCTTGCTTTCACCAACCCTCCACGTGTCGGATTGCCGAGCCACCTCTGGGATCTTCCCTCTCCCGCCCGATTCTCCATCCATCCCACGGGCTCGAGAGATAACTTGGAACACGCCATCGTGTAATCAGAGCTCAGGAGCCTCTCAGAACGGTACCGTATAAGCCCCGCCTACTTTCCCACACATATATAGCTGTTGCGTATCTCTCCCCTCATGCAAAACTCATTTTCGACAACGCATAACGCGTGTTCACCGATTCAACAGCCACCCTGTCTCTCTCTCTGTATTGTTCTTTTTCCTTCGTGTAAAACGTTCCAGCACTGCTTGAATAACGCAGGCGGGATGATGGTGAAGTACCGGGTACTGTCTGCTGCGGCGGCGGTGGAGATGGCTGAATACGATCAGGGGCCTTGCCGAGGGAAGCCAGTGGGGTGTAGGGTGGGAGGGGAGGTGGATACAGACACGGAGAGCACAGGGTCTTCGATGGAGGAGGGTGAGTCGCCGAGGCTGGCCGCCAGGTGGAGGTGGAAGTGGAGGAAGGCATCCGCGGCGGGGGGCCTCCACAGCCAGGTGTTGAAGGTGATGGAGGAGGACCGGCACCTCGGGGAGGATTTAGTCGTGAATGGATTAAGAAGCGGGGGTTCCCACGCTGATCATCAGATGGCGATCCTGTCGAGACCGAACTTGCCGTGCTCCCCGCTCAGCGGCAAGGGCTCCGCAGTGAAGGCAGCGGTGCACTGAGGGAATGAATCCTCGAGGTAATAAGGGTGCTCCCTGTAATCACCTGATATCGGAATGTATAGGATTTGGAGCGGGAAGATGCCTAACTTCTCCTTAGGATAGGAAGAGAGATAGAGAGAGAGAGAGAGATATGTAGCAAGAAAGCATTTTAGTTGTACAGTCGTCAGAGTGAGAGTCTGTTGTGTCAGAGTGAGTCTCTATTTCAAGTTACAACCTTTTGAACTCGGTCATGGCCTTATTGTCACCGGGCATGGTATGCCTATGCCTATGCCCATCTGAAAATTACCATCACGCGAACAGATCTATCCGCGGAACATGGCACCGGCGGATTCTAGTAAATAACAAAATAGTGGATTTTTACCACGAGAGAAACGTAAAGGCCCCCGACTGAATTTTGGTTCCGATAGAAACCACAGGCATCTTCTCACACGTAAGAATTAAATCTTAACGAGGGCAATAGTTACTATCGATTCATCGAACCTCCTCCGTTGGGAGGATGTTTCACGGGCAAAAGTTAACAGAGGTTAAGGAATGGAAAGCGATATCCAAACTGTGACTATGGCTCATCGAAGGGAGCCAGATTTCGGCCGAGTCCATCCAGGCAGATCCAAGACGAGCCCAACCTAATGTCCATGTCGGCCCATTTGAGGGGTCTCACCTTTGTGGGTTCCTTTCTGATTATCACGTGGGACTCGTACCTGGTCCGATCTCCGCCTCAACTAAGGCCATCGTAATCATCACGAACGAGACTTAAAAGACCGAACTTATGTCCACAATCTCATGTCGGAGCGAAACATTTGAAACGTTTTTTTTCTTTTCTTTTTCCCACCTCTTTGGGGGGTGAATTTTCTTATCCTAGAACAAGTTAATCCGTTGCGCCTTAATCATTAAGCATTATCACTTGATTTGGCACGAAGAACTTAATTCAAAGCTCTTTCTTCTCTCTTAAATTCAAAAGTTCTTAAAGCATGACTGTTTTTTCTTTGTTGGTGTGGGTGCTGAGGTTAATCCCAAATTGGGCATGGACGACTTGGCTTCGGTCAAGCTGTGTTTCGGGGTACGATTGCGAATTCCTGAGCTGTGAGCAAGGTCAGTCCAATTTGGGGGCATTACTTTTATATTTATATATATATATATAAAGTAGTTAACAACAAAGTTTGCAAGTAGTAATAAATCACGTTATTAATCTATTTTTATAATAATCAATTATGATAATCTCAAATTCTAATACGGTCATAATATCAAATGCTGTTATTATCTAATAACTTCAATATTTTAGAATAAATGGTTATACTAATCGAATTAGACCCGATCACGCAAACAATTCCACACGAATTATGATTAGTCTTCGAGCGTGTTTTATTGTACATCAATGCAGGCTAGACCACAAAGGAAAAGACCGCCGACGATGTGTGCTTTACGTTGGTCAACACTTTCAATTTCGGTTTCAGGCGGTTTGTAATCATTTTGCAACCTCTTAATGTCCACTCGCACGAGCTGATCGATGAGCCTGTCGTCCTTTCCCTTTGCTTTGCCATCAAACGAAGCAAACCTTGCACTGAGAAAGCTTCTCCTTCTCCTTCTCCTTTTCCTTTTCCTTTTCCTTTTCCTTCTTTCCCGATAACGTCGAATTCCATTGCGCAAAAACACATAAGATCATCCTCGTATGAACAGCTAGGGAATTACTGCATAGATACTATCCCCCACCTGTTGAGTGTGTTTTAAATCTTGAAGATGGAATATCCGATTATATTTCTTTATTTTTCCACGTTTGATGGGCTGTTTTTTTAAAAAGAAAATTATACGTGCCACCGGGCTATGATTTTGAAATGGAAATGGATCTTGTCGTTTTCGCACGTTCCATTACAGAGGAGGACGGTCCAAGAAAAAGACAAAAAGAGCCATTCTTAAGTTTAATTAAGTCAATAATTAGGACAAAGTAAATGATATAAATCTGCTGCATGCCTCTGGAAAACATTGTGTTTGGGGAGCAAATTTGGATGGCTGTGCGCTAAGACATCATTAATCACATGTCGGCAAAACCTAATCCCGACCATAAGCCTCCACTCCACCTTTTTTTTTTTTTTTTTTCTCTTCCTTATCCTTTTCAATTATAAGATAGTCCCGTAAATCTAAAAGAAAATATATATTAGTAAAAGAAAAATAAAAGTGTGAGGAAATTTTAATTGATAAAAATTGAATTTAAGATCTCTTAATCTCATGTTGATGTCATTATGCCGAGCATCTTTTATTTGATAACGTTCATAATTAATAAGAAATGGTTAGTTAAGGATGCTTCCAAATATTTAATCAGGAACAGGTCTAAGTTTTGTATGCTTTAAGACAGTGATACTGAGCAAATCAAAAAGATGGTTGCGTTGTCGGAGACCCTAATGGCATTCAAACAAGACATGATCAGCCGAGTATCTTTAATCGGCTAGACTGTCTTTGATTAGATCTAATCTAAGAGGCAAAAGAGCCTTTCTTAGTTAACACAACCTCAGACCGACACGAATTCATATCAGTAAAGATTGGTTAGATTTTTAAAAATATAATTAAGCATGCACACCAAAGACAAAAAAAAAAAAGAAAAGTTACATATATATGAGTTCATCAGGAAACGAGATATGAGAAAAATTAGCATGCGGATGCAAAGTAACGTTTCGTGCAGACAAATCTATGAGAAGTGGCATGTGAAGTATTAGCTGAGACAATTGTCGTCGGTCGGTTGACTTATGATCGATGTAGGGCACAGAGCACGCATCAAACTCGAGATAATTAAGGTTGATTCCTAGACCAAGCATGTGAGGTACTGATCTAGGCGTATGCTCACGGATCCATCAAGTATGGGTGAAAGCAAGTCAGTCACTCCTCGCTCTCTTTTAACTGAGACAAGGAAAAGAGGAGATGAGAGTGAAGAATGAGAGATTGCTTTCGTGAAAAAGCGTTTCCATATGAAACTAAAATTGAAACTGAAACCGAAAATCAAAAGGGAAAGAGGGATCCGTTTTCAAAATTTCCATTTAATTTGCTCTTATCGCTCTCAGCATTTTCTAATCACTATCAATTATTTATGTAAATCTGTGAGAACTACATATGAAAGCTCCAAAGCTTGTCGATCGACGACAGATTGAAATGCACAATTCCTTGTCTAATCCACGAGTTTCTAGAGAGTTAATTTTTTTTTTGTTTGAGGGGATCATTCAATAAATGAAGTGACACGACTCGTGGGAACCCGAAGTGACCCGTCTATCACATACTCGCTTTAAATATTTGCGGTTTCAATCGCCTGCACATGCATCGATTAACTACAATCGATGGTGCTACGCTCTCGGGGTTTCTACAGGTGAATTTTTTCCTTAAAAAAATTTGTTTAAATCTATGAAGGAGCATAAAACATCAAAGGGTACCCCAAGAATGAATCTTGAGGTGATAGCTTGTTGGTGGTTGCAGAAACTAAAACAGGGTGGCAGTAAAAGCTTCGAGCGGAGGAAGGAAGAACTGGGGGGGCCGTCTATGGGAACTCCACCGATGTTCTCGATTTCACGTGTCCCTGCCTTCTCACAGATTGTCATCTATTATATATATATATACACACACACTGTGATTAAATATTATATTTTTTTCTATGTATAAAAGAAGTACATAGGACTTGAAGAGATATAAGGAATATGAATAAAATAGCAGCGAAAGTTCCACTTGTAAGAATCGAATTTAAAATATTTTAATTTCATATTAAGAACGGTACACCCAACTCCATAACCCCTTTTAGGTAAGTTTCCACAATCTCGCTATTGATATGGAGAATTATTAATTTGAACGATTTATGTTGGAAGGATTTTACCTCTTATTGGACCAACCAGACCCAACTTTAGAATAATTATGACTCAATTAGATTTCTAGATACCGAATGATATAAAACCGAAAATATTGATTACTTAATTGACTTGAAGTGATAACTACTGAGTATATATGAAATAAACTTTTTCAATGAAACCTACTCTTGGATCACTAACTTCACACAATAGATTATTTTGAGTTCATCTTCATTGGATTGCGTTGCGCTCTCACTGATCTGTTGACTAAAAAATAGTAATTTCACTACCAGCAATAGATTATTAAGTCGATTTTACACATCTTCCTCATAAATAAAATCTCATATTCCGAATCTCGTAAATTAAGAAAATATATAATCGAGAGAATTTTATCCATTAATGTACTGACTTTATTTGAACAAGATTAATTAGAATATATTGAATTTTTTAATTATAATGTTATAAGCCATAAATACTCTCGCATCTCGCGTTGACGACGAGATACTTAAGATTGTTTGCAATTTTTTACCGCGAGTAAACCTAAGTATAAGTCATTATGTGCTTGGTTTTACTGTTCGAGATATATAAGATTGTTGTTTGACAGTGTCCACTAGTTGCCTTCTTCTTTTTTTTTTTTTTTTAAAGAAAGGGCAAATTGTACCGTGTTATAAGACATGAAACGTGTGCTATGTCGTGTGTATTAGGGAAATGGCATGTGATCATGGGCTCCGACAATTTAGGATGGAAGTAACTATGGCGACCGTGTCCAGTAGACATGATGCGATAATTTCAAGAATCGGGATCACATGGAAAACAGTTTTCCTCGGATAGGATGGGAATTTGTCGATAGTTTCCTTAAGATATTGTATTCAAGATTTTACATGCATTTGGATTTGTTTTCCGTTTTTTCCGCAGGGCTTTCTTCAAGATCGCGACAAGCCAATGAATAATTTATACGTATAGTAAAAATAATTTATTGCCGGTAAAGGACGGCGTGCATGTGGTAGATATTCAATGAGATGCATGCAATGTTCTTTAATTTCAGACAAGATAGAAGCCTTTAATGTTAAGAAGAAAAGGACTCATAAATTTTCACTATCAATTTGGACAATCTCCAGATTTTTTTCGATTTCAATGAATCCTGAACTGATAGAGATGAGGAAAGAATAATAAAGATAAATGCACGGAAAACCCTATTTAGATAAGCCCTCAATCTCGAGGTTGGTTGAGGGTATGTCACTGCTAAGTCGTTATTGAATAGCAACTTAAATGATGAACAATATCGAATTTTTTTTTTATTAAGAGACTTGTAGACTAAATTACCGATAGAAGAAACCCTTAGGTTTATGTATCCCGAAAAAGGAAAACAAGGAGGAAAAAAAAGAGTCCTCGAAGAGTAGTTCTTTTATTTTCTTGACTTGCCTTATCTTAATCAGTTCACCATTCCTGAAGGACTGGTCAATCTGCACCGCAACCAATCAGACCATGCCATGTCATGTCCCGGCCCTGAAACATAGGAGCTCTTAAATTCAAGATGCCCATCGAATCAATCGAGGGTACACTCTCTCTCTCTCTCTCGCAGTGTCTCAACCACTGACTAGCCAATGAAAATTCACTGAATGAAGCTAATGCAAGTCGTACAAAAGATAAAAAGGCTTATGAATCATATAAATTGGTTAAGTAACTTATCTCCAGCTCTAATCTATTGCTCCTGGCAGTAAATGTATATAAGCATCGAAGATCAATTACACGATACTACAGTATTGTTATACATTATGTATACTAGGGCATACATTGCATATTGATTAACTTTTAATGGGAAAGAGTTTAATGCAAAGATATCGTTCTTAATTTAAAACTAAGAGATCCTGAACTCGATTCTTATCAGTAGAACACTTCCACCCTCCTTTCTTATTTATTCCCTTTATCCTTTTGTAGGTTTATATTATGTTTTTTGTTACATTGAAAAAAAGGAAAAAAAAAGAGGGGGAGGGGGATGACACATGAGAGAAACACAGGGAGGGACCCCAATGCTAGCTGAAAAGGAAACAAACTTCTGTGTTCCCACTTGAAATATAACCCCCAGTTGGGAACATTGAAGTTAAGCCCTATGGCCTCTCTCCCTCCCTGCTCTCTTCGATGTAATTGTCCTCTCCATATCCGACATCACTGTTTCTGATATGTAGTCTCTCTGGGACTGTGTGGGGGTTGTCCATTCCTTCCCTAGCTTGCTGTTTATAACTCTCCCTAGTCCCCATCACTTTCTGAATCCAGATATAAATGACCTCTCCCTGGAGCTCATCTGTAGAATTCTCATTCAACTTTCCCCTTCTTGAAATCCCTTTCTCTTCAGCTGGTCACAGATTTGTTAGTTCTTATTTTCCGACTCCCCATCCCCTCCTCGCGTTTTCTTCACATATATTATCTGCTCGACAGCTGATCTCTATATAGCTCGCTTCTGAAACTGTATGGACAGATATTGAGCACTTTGTTCATCTGATTAGACAAACGCGTGCTGTAGGATGTCGAGCAGAAGGGCGAGGCCTTCCTCTTCGTCAGGGTCTTCGAGGATCAACGATGATCAAATCATCGAGCTAGTCTCTAAGTTACGCCAGTTCCTTCCAGAGATCCGTGATAATCGACGCTCCAATAAGGTTTGAAGCACCCCGTGTACTTACTCATCTTCGATCTCATGCTCTCCTTCGCTGGCTCTCCGTGGAACCTAATAATGGAATAGTGAAACTTTAAAGTCTGTATGTGTATGTGTGTGTGTGTGTACACGCTGCTGCAGGAAGGAATCTAAACTCGAAGGAAGAACTGTTGTATGGCGAATATGTAAATTTGTGGCTACAATGTGTATACATCCATGAAATAGGTTGTCTTGACAGTATAAGTAATCTGATTCTAAAACTGTCTAAGGCAAGTATTATATTCCTCGACCAAAAATGGAAGTTCGCAAGTGAGTATATTGCGATGCCCATTCCATCGTATTGAAGGGTCCAACAAAATCACACACTGTGAATTTATCAAGATTTCGTGTATGGCAGAAACCAAGTGCAGCATCAGCAACTATAAATAAACATGAAGCCCTACAACCGAGAATGCAACATGATGTTGTTGGCTGTTACGAGTTATTTACGAGTTTATTGACTGTGTGTAAATTTTGAAGGTGCCAGCTTCGAAGGTGCTGCAAGAGACGTGCAACTACATTCGGAACCTGCACAGGGAAGTGGACGACCTCAGCGAGCGGCTTTCACAGCTACTAGCTACCATCGATGCTGACAGTCCAGAAGCTGCCATTATCAGGAGCTTAATCCACCAATAATAACTTCTGATTTACGAGAAAAAAATCCAAACCCTCTTTCTCTGTTTTAACCCTTCTTTTGTTTTTGCCCCTTTTGATTCCCGGTTATATAGAGTGTTTGTAGCTTTCTCCTCCTCAGTTAAGGATCACTAGGGTTTTGGTTGCTAGGTGATCGCAAAACTCCCAGTCTTTTTGTATTATAAATATGTAAGATGCCATCTACGTACGGACGTAATGTGTATGCAGTACTGTAATTATTATGGTATTCATCTGCAATAAAAAAGGTCTTTGCACCAGCAAGTAATCAGTCTCTCTCATGGACGCCTATGGGGAGTCGGCATGTTTTGACTAATCAAAGTTCGAATTGGGTTAATCCCACCAGGTGGTAGAACCATCTCAATTATGAATTCGAGGCCTTTCTGGCGAGGAGGGTGTGGTGATGAATCATCTCATCCAACTCTAGCGGGTAAGAGTGAGAGAGGCCATTGCTTGAAATAATTGCAATTTGAGGCAAACCCTCGACCAATGTAACATGCACCATGGCACCACAGACATGTGAATCCTTCAGTACATTTGTCCGTTTGTTTGGAGACACTTTTTTTTTTTTTTTACCTGGAATGTATTTACCTAGTCCACTAAGGTTGCATGCCTACAATTGTGCAAATTGCATATTTACTACTAGGCAGGTGGCATTCTAGTATTAAAGGTTGTGAACCGGCCAATGGATCTCCTTTGGTTCAAATACATATATGCAAGTCAGTAAAAAAGAAATGTAGAATTTGAAACGTTGCCAGATTATTTCAACTACAGGAGAAGGTCGCTTATATGCAGTATTTGCGTACTTGAACCTATTTAAGTCCGAACCCACAGAATCTTTTGGATACTACATAACGTGCACAAGACGACAGAGTGAATTTTCACGGAATGTGTGAATTTCCCTTAGATCTAGAAGTAAGAACATTCATATTAAAAAAAAAAAATGGGTCTTTTAAGTGAAACTGAATCCTTCTAGCCCGAACTAAAGTTGTGCCAGGCCCAAGATCCAGTTTCTAGCCCACATCCATCAAGATGGGCCTTCAAAATGGCCACTTACTAAGGCCCAATGGGTAGAACAGTGAACGTGAATCGTTTGAAGCCCCTCCACAAGCTCGCAAACTCAGGTAATTTCAGGTGTAACACATACATATGAGTGGTCTCATCAAGGACTATACGCTCAAGAAGGAATCAAACTTAGCGCCTCTATCACTGTTTCAAATAGAGGGTTTAGTGCCTTCGATTCACAGCTAAGAGATCTTAAATTTGATTCTTCTTAGCACGACTCCCACTCTTGTATTGCCCAAATTACATATCCCAGCTAACCATTTCCGTTTCCTTAAAAAATGATCTAATGTGGTACGGGGTCAATTTAACATCGCTCTCCATACTTAAATTAATTGATTCCCTTTTCTTCATGTCCAAATTATCTGACACTCAGGTCGCAAATCCAACTCAACAATTAATCCTCGTCTGTCGAGGCGCCATTCGGTCTTGTGTTTGCGTAGGCATGCAGCATGCCCATCGAGACACCGGAGGGACAGCTCAGTCATGACAGCTTATTACGAGTTCCATGCGTATAGGTCCCATCACTTGCACGGCATCAAATCATACGAAGGGTAAGAGAACCTAGCGGCAGCTCATACAGGAAACCTCCATTAGGAGAAGAACATAGCTCTGAAAGAACATTATTGTTGGCCGACGAACGAACAGACGAGATTATCTATGGATAAGCATCCAATGTATACTTACCGGATGTCCGATGAGACATCGAAACAGCTCGGATGTTCAGCCTCAGTAGTTACGAGCCAACTGAATATGATTGTCTGATTTCCTAAAATGTCAGTTAGTGGCTTAGTTCTTTTTCCCACTGCCAATAGACCAAAAAGAACAGACGGGGAAATAATGCGGGAATGGAATGTGAAGGGGGGAGATTGTAGCCATTTTGGCACAAGTTAGCTGTATCGGTATTTATTACTTTAGCCACCTGCCCCATCTTCTGGCTGGTTTTATCTTTTCTAATTGGCATCACATGGAAATTGTGCCGATCTCTATCCATTTCTTGCAACTGGGAAATCGGTGGTTCAATGTCCACTCTATCGTTCACTGACAGTGTTAAGAGTAGCTGCACGCTGTCACCTCAGTTCAGCTGTTCCGAACCCAGATTGAATCGGGACTGGATCATGCGCAAAGTTGAAGGCTTTCGAGGCAATGGGAATTGTTACTGATATGGTTCAGCATGGATTTTTTTAAAACTAAATCTCAGGTAGAACCAAAGCATGCTACAAAGGGTATAGCCTATAAAAGAAATTGTTCTTCTGGCAAGGTCTCGATTTTTTATGGCTTTCTTTTTTTAACCGTATCGTAGGTTTTGTTTAATATATGTTCAGAAGGGATTAATCAAATACAAAAGTTGAATCTAGGAGAACAATGGAATAAGTTCAGGAAAACGGAGGAGGTTGAGACTTACCATATCTGAAAATCATCTGTGGTTCGAAAAGATGTTTCCAGCCATTCGGCTATGATGGAATCGTAAGAGAATGGGATAGATGAAGTAGAGTCGATTACTATCGAGTTTATTTTGCTTTTCATTCTAGCAGCGTAGCAAACATGCTATTCAGTTGTCGTGTTTAACTAGGGTCTCATGTTGCCTATTGATGGGTTATATAAAACATTGTGAGAAATCTAAGCATGTATCTGTAAGGAAGCTGGTAGGCTGCATTCTCTTTGTCTTAAGCGATGACAGAGAATGATCTGTGCAATTAACATACCACTGGACCCCATTAGAGTCCAAAAGGAAGGCAAAGAAAGTAAGTCCCTTTGAATTGCCAATCTGTGTGAATATTCTTGGGTTGAACTCATTCGACCATGAATCCATTAGAGGAAAGTATTGGTACTTTTATAAGGGGCTGGAAAGTGTCGACACTTTCATCTAATGATTTACGGTGGACTGAATTTATCTTTGAATTTCTCAGACTTGTGTTATTGTATCTCATGAGGGGGAAGATTACTTGAAGAAAGGATTGCTTCTCTCTTTTCAAATGCTGTACAGGTTCTTTCTGGTAAGCAAAACTAGCTAGAAGAAGCAACAGCACAGCTCAAATCTTCCCTTCCGTTCAAACGTATTTGTAATGTAGACACTTGCATGTACAGCAGAAGAAAACTCATCAATACAACAGTATCACAGTTGTAACCTTTGCCTCTGAAAATCAAAAACAGCACAAGGGGCATCTCACAAGCCCGTTCTCGTTGCAATCACGGCATCTCTGAAACCCAAACTGATCATTCTCCTCTCGAACCCCTTCAGTGTCGTTCTCACAATCACCATTCCCTCCTCCTTCATCATCATCAAACTCTTTGTCATAGTAAATCTTGCAGCTCCCGGAGCACGTCTCACAGGGCATGAACCGAACGTTGCCACAGGCCTCGCACTCCCGGCGGGCCTCATCCCCTACCATCTCGCAATCCTCGAGCTCATTCTCGAGCCGCCCTTCCTCGTGCAGTCTCCGGATCTCCTCGGCCCCGCCGATGTACTTCGTGCCCACGAACACCTTGGGAAGGAGAGGAGCCCCGCTTCCCAGGAGCCGTTGTTCTCCCAGCAGCTCCTTCAACTCCTCCTTGAATCCTGAATGCATCGACACATCCCTCTCGTCCACCCAAACTCCAGCCCCCTTAAGAATGACTCTGACGTCACAGCAGTCCTCGTAGGTCTTCCTTACCCCACGGAGGCTTGTGAAGTAGAGCACCACCCTCTCCTTTCGGGTTGGCTTTGGCGATTTCCGACCGTTCGGAGGGGACAGGCAATTCGGCGAGTGCATATCGAGCGACTTCCTGAACGACGATGTCACTTCTGGATCCAAGTCTGAGACGCCAATCTTGAAATTCTCGTGAATGGGACTCGGGACGGCGTCAGAGGAGAAGCTCCGGAGATGGTTAGGAGACCGGAATGGGCTGATGTCCTCGAGGCCCTTCATCAGCTCCCGAGCATCGATCATCTCGGGCTCCCCATCGGGCGTCTGGATGGGAGTCTTCGGGATCTTCCCCTCGATCATACTCGACCATGTCTTGGCCTCGACTATTCCTTCCAAGAACTGCTCCTTCCCGCTCTTCCCATTACACGTCTTCAGATCAACATCATTTTTGTTCCCAACAAAATCCACGTCTAAGTGCGCGGTATCGCTTAGACTCGTCGAGAGGTCAAGCTTGAGAGAGCCCAACGTGGAGGAGGTGAGGGCCACCAAGTGGAAACTCTCGCTCTTGGCCTGTTCCAGCTGGTGGTGCTCGACGTGCATCGAGTAGCTCCGACGCACGGGCGTGTACGGAGCCTTGCAGTGCTCGCACCGCTTCTGCTTCGAACCCGCGCAGCCCATCGCAAGGCACCGAAAACCAGAACCAGCTCTAAACGATGAGTTCGTGGAATGAAGACAACGGAAAATTTTCAGCAGATTGCTTCCCGTGGTTTCAGAAAACCGTCATGCTGTGAACAAAGGAGGAAACTTTATCTTGAATCAGCTGAAAGGGAGGAACAGGAAGGAGGAGGAGAAGAAATAGAATGCTCTGTTCAGGAAGAAGTAGGAAGAGTTGTCGAGAAACTGACGAGGTGGCCTTGCGCGGAAACTGAAGAAGGATTTAATGAAGGAGAAGTTGAGAAAGAGGCATCAATAAATTACAGAGAACTGCTCTCTCTGCTCGGGACAATCAAGAGGCGGAAAACAGCAAAAATCTAAAAGCAGAGCAGAGGAAGAGAGGCCCCAGTTGAAATCTTGAGGAGCGGGAGTGGGCTAACAACAATCGAGGGACCTGACTTCCACGGTTTTTGAGAATTTAGAGATTCTCCCTGAGAATGAATGAATGATTGCACGGCGCCTCCCTCGGCACTGTGTGGAGAATTCAGAGAGATGAGCGAGAGATTCGAGATCACGTTGATATGGAAAATTATACATATATAGACACACACACACACACACGAGAATTCATTCCATACAGCAGACTTGGTTTGTCTGAGAGAAATGGAACCTTGTTTTCTGTGCTTTAAACCGGTTTATTCAAGTTCTAATTTGAATAATTACTAAAATTAAAACTATTTTGTGGCTCAAGAAAAATTCTTGCCTCCATCGGATTGTATGACAAAGTACCGATTACAAATTAATCGAACATTAATCACCTGAATATTATTCATAATTATTACTGTAATTTAATTGATACATTTTTATCATAACATTACAAGGTAAGCCGGTCTAAGATTTTTTTTTTCCCGTAATTCAAACTTATGCTCTCATCCTATTACGGGTCGATGCTACTTCCTAATTACCAAAAGTTTTTTTCCTTTTTTTTAATTGTTAATAAATTCGTAATATTAAGTGATAATGAAAATCCGAGTCCGTCCTTGTAGATGATATCACCTCATGCCACCTGTCCGCGGAAGTCCTTAAAATTCTTGCTTATGGACAAAATAGAGGCCCAAAGGACGTTAAAAGCCCCGCAGAAATGTACTTTTCCACACAAATTAAATAATAAATTACTACGAACGAATTTTTAGTATTATTGGTGCTGCTCTCATTATGTAATATAAAGGTCTCGAATTCGATCTCACCTGTGGAACTTTTCGTACTCTTTTTATTCTCTCTTTCTCCTACTCCTTCTAGACTTATATGACTCATTTGTATATTAAAAAAAAGTTACTGTTATTGATAATGGTAACTTTCCGATGGACCTAAGCCGGATTAGTGCTATAATTAACTGAAATTATTTAAACGAAAGTACGTATTCTATAGTATTTCAAATCTTCTTGACCTTTTTGCTGTGTGGGCCTCGTTGAATTTGAAATTCTTTCAACTAATAAGCATGAGCTGTCACGAACTTAAAACGAACTCTCACATTTCAAGGTTGAACAAGAGAAGGCTAGTGGAGAGCAGCGCATGAGGCGAACTCGAGGTCTGATGAGGATGGGACTCGACAGCTTCATCCTTACAATCGTATTTCCGATTCGAGTTTGCCGAGCATAACCATGCGAGGAGGAACTACGAGCGATCGAGTATCCTTCCATTGATCGTTTCATTTTAATTTTCTCATAGGCATGCGTTTCAAGCTTGTCGGGGAATGTGACGGTTGAATTTCCAGATTTAGGATACTGCAGAGGCCGCTGAAAAAAAGGAAGCACACAGCTCTCAAAACCATGAGCGTTGTTTCCGACTTCGATGAGATGAAAGAAGGAGAAAAAAAACATAAATGTACAGCTAATTAAGGACAGGAGACACTGTGAAGAACCATCTCGTTGCATTGCATGGGGATCTGCTCAGCTGCCAGTACCCATGCATGCAACTGCAACTTCTTCTCATCATCACCCGAGTCCAGGGGCGGATCAGGGATCGATCCGAATCTGTCCTAATCACGAAGTGCTCGTAGTTAAGTTTTAACCCTCGGGGCCCCTATAACTCGATATAAAAAATTTGCCGAGACTATCGCTCTGTCAATTGATCACATGCACCTTGATAAGACCATAGGTGGTCTGGTATAATGGCCATTGCCAAACATTTATGTGTATATGCGATAATGTCCGTCCGTTTCAAATGGAGAAAGGAAATTTCAAGCCATTTTCATCGAGTACGGAAGGCTTTGACGATGACACGACAAGGCAGAGGCCATGTACGGATAACTCAGTTTTCGAATAGAGAAAAGCAGCAATTAAGGGATTCAATATGAGAAATTTGCATGTACAAAAACCCTAAGTGTGTAGAAATTTCAGCATTGGCAGGGTATGTATGATTGATTCATGACCACTAATCGTGAGCGATCCCCCGCTACTAATCAAAGAAAACACATACCTACGGCCACGTCTGCTTTATAAATTAATAATAATATGTGCTAGTGAGGAAGTTTAACGCTTTCCCTCTTCTCTTAAATAAGGTGTCGGATTCGGATCATTTAAGTAAAAAATAGTATAACCGAAGAACCATATTTTTCAATGGATCGATTCGGTATGAATCTGAATTAGTAAAAGCATACTAGATTTCATCTGGATATAAGATATAGTATATTAAAAATGCATGAAATATAATATATATGATCAAGTTCACTGAATTATTATATGGAATAAGAAGAAGAGGGGTTGAAGAGTTAGTGGCTCCTTGGATGGAATGTCTGTCTCCGGTCTGCTCCCCTCCCACTCTCTTCTTTTCCTGTTTTTGGGTTTCCACTAACTTTGATATTCCCCCTTTCTTCTTTTTCAATGTGCCCTTAAATCAGGGATGCTCTCTACTTCCAATATACAAATCAATTTCCTCCTTTGGAAAAAAAAGGAAATTCTGAAGGCTCTCACAGGGCAAAAAATTCTGAACTTAAATAGTTGAATCCTACTGGTATCAGTGTCGTCATATAAGTACTGTCACACGGTAACATACTGTTACGCAGGAGACATGTAGCTGGGCAACAATTTTAATTTAGAGAAAAGGAAAAGAGGTTACTTTCTGGGCCTTAAGGGTCGTCAAACAAGTTATGGGGCAGGACAATTTGGGGGCCATAAAGCAACACTCTGGGCCCAGTATAGATCCAACACCACAGAGGACGCTTTGATCTCCCCAGAAACTCAAGATGTCGGGCTCGAAACTAGCAAGCAAGGAAAGGAGTATAGCCATAGCATGCATGCCATGCTTGTCCTTCTCAATCTCTGCCATTCATATATATTAAGTGTTGAGTCGGGCGCTATCGGCAAAAACCCTTCACTCATGTCAAGATTTTCAATCTCGATCTTCCAACGAGAACGATAGGTGCAAGGAAAAGGGGAATAATGTGAATGGGGGCAACAGAAATTAATCCATTGACAAGGACCTGACTCGAGACATTTCGATGATCTTACCTGAGGACAACTACCGCTAGATCACCCCTGCTATGTAATAGTCGGGCTTTAATAGTATCGACTTATCATAGCTTTAGACCGACTCTAAACTTGGATCTTGGCTGTGTGGAATGAGCACTGGAATGTGGCCTCGATATTTGAAATTGGAGAAACACTTATACACATATATGTACACATAAATCATTTGGTACAGTACAATATATATATATACATACATATATAAAATAAACGAGTGACATGAAGAAGAAGGGCCATAATATATAATTTATTTCTTGATATTTATTTTAAGAGAAAAAAACGCGGTAGAACGTGTCTCTTTATAATTGTTTGGCAAATAGGTTCTTGGTATAGCTATTGTATATCATCATCAAAAGTATTTTGTTATTTATTTGTTATCATTATGCTTGACAAAGTTTTCATTACTCATGAATGAAAATAGATTATGAGATAATCGTTTGATTCAAAAAATAATTTATTGTCTAATAATCGTGGGTTAATATGCGGGTTACATTAGATTAGAGGCCGTATAACTTCTAAGGAAAAATTATTGCATATATGAGATTTTCTTTAGTTAATGAGTAGTTCGGAGGTCTAGAGGAGAGTGATTAAACAGGTATGAATAAGGACACGAGGAACCCTATTAACGATAATCAAATATAATAAAACTTTTTAATATTAAGTCGAAAATATATTATTTCACCATACTATCTTTCTCAGAATGAATGTAGTTATTCCCTTTCCCTTATACACGCACATGTATAATATATGTATAGGTTTTGTACATATATATGAACTGCTAAGGAATAAGAAATTGGAAGCACCACGATAGCACAAAAGGAGAGGAGAGGACAGACTACAGAGAGGGAGGGGGAAGCAAGGCCACATGGGAGCAGGCGGGCATGTGGGAGAAGATTCAGACCACTTTCTTTTTTGATAAATTAATTTGGAGGTATATGCGGCAACGGGGAATAACATGCAACCATTTCTAAGTCTCTATTTTTCTGGTGCAGATTATCTGGTATCTGAGAGTCTGATGGATACTTCTTAATCTAGTTTCAATGAGAGCTATTTTTGGGAAATGGGTGTCGAACTGTCTTAATCAACCATGAATGTAGATAGAAACCTATGGTTGATGATTAATTTCATCTAAGTCAACGGCGGTCTGAAGCTGGCCGAGGAGACCACGGTACGTGCTACAGTATATAGATGCCCTAATCTGCAGAGAGCTTCCAATCTGATGAAGGGGCAGCCAGAAAAGGAAAAGAAAAATTAGGGCACAGTTTGTAGGACCCAATACCCTGCAGACCCCAACCCTATGCCTCCACCACATGATACAAGAAATTGGGGGTGGTGGGTCTTTCAATTACCTGAACTATACGTGCACCGTAAAAGTGAATGCATCAATCGATTCCCCTCTTTGTATGGACTACGTGACTCATCACTTTCCCCCTAAATTTGAATGAAAACTGTGAAAGCAAAAAAAAGAAGACGTTGAATAGAGGACAGGACAGCTAGATAATGTGAAACCAAGAAGATTATGAATGTGAAAAAACAAAAAAGAAGAATGTTGGGAAGACTTCTTGTATTGATTTGATGGCTCGATTAATCATGACTCCACGGTTAGATTCACATCAATTTCTTCGAGAATTCCATCGTGGGATTCCGTGGGATTCTTTAATATATTTAATTGGTATTTTCTTATCCCCTTTTATACCCTTTAATATCTCTTTCTTGTTTTCCTTTTCCTCATGCTTAAGCATGAAGAACACTAAGCTATATATATATGTGCACATAAATGGCTGTGCATTAGCTGGTGGATCGTGTTAAGCCACGGGGAGTTGGAATATGATGCATGCGTTGGTCGAAAGAAGAACACACGTGTATATGTATGTGATGTGTATTTATCTCGGTCATAATATAGATGATTATCAACAGAAAGAAAGGATGTGTTAATTATAGAGATCTATCTTCACGAATTAATTGAAAGCTTTGTCAACTAAAAACGTGAATAAATTACTTAATAACTAATAAGATGTTAACTAATTCATCCAATATTAATAATTGCTCCTCTCGAGAAACACACACGAAAAAATATGAGGTTCTGGGAGTTGATTCCTTCTCGTCGGGTTCCTTGGAACCCTTTATTTTCCATCTCCCATCGTGCTTCTAATTTGGAGGGCTGAATTGGAAAAGCAGAAAACTCTTTTGGGTGGAATGTGAAATTCGTGATAGTTGAGGGTAGGTTTCTGCAAATCCTTGTCTAGGAACGACCGAGCACTAAACAGCTGCGGCGCAGCAACACCACCAACTAGCTTAGGAACCGCAAAACTTTTTCATTTCGGCCGAAGATACCGTTCACTGACAGATACATCTCAAATTAAAATAAAATAATGGTATTAAATTAGATATTAAATTTAAGTTTTGTGTATAAAGAGATTCATATCCAGTGAATTTCACTTAGACTATTTGATAAATTTGAATTAATCATTACTACAAGTGAAAAAAATATAAAAGAAAAAAGAAAATGGCGGTGAGGAGAGGATTATCAATAGGAAAAATTTTTAGGAGAGTCAAATTGACGGATTATTTGGTGAAATTAATTAATGAATACTTGACACGTATATAAATATTTTAAATCACGATTAGAAAGTAAATATTATTAATGAACAAGAAAGATAATATAATACTTAATAATAATGTATTAAATATTTATTTATTGAGTTTACGGATAACGTGATGAATTAACTTTATCCAAGAATCTCTCGAGCCATACGTACACACGGTCACAGAAAAACATGTCTTGGTCGATCGGCTCAGATTCAGCTGGGTTGAGGGCAAAGACATTGTTCGGTTTCTGATCAATCAAAAAGGAAACAAAAACCTAAAGACTTTGCTGTCTGTCAGTTTCAGCTCTTCTCTCTCTCCATTCTGAAACCTGTCACCGTGAATGTGAAAGAAGTCAGAGATCCTCCCAGCACAGCATAACTCTCTCTCTCTCTCTCTCTCTCTCTTCTGCCTCTTCAAAAGTTTGGTTCATAAACCGGCCGATGTAACGTTGATGATCAGTGCCCTTGCAAATAGATACATATACATATAAACATATATATATGATAGAGGATTGAGCATCTTCCATAAGCAAATCCAATGGCGTTCCCACCAGCAGGAGGAAATTTCATGTTTCAGCTTCAACACCACGTCCATCACCACGAAGATCAATACCACCACCACCATCAAGATCACCAGCACCTCCCTTCCACTTCCCTCACCTCCTCCGTTAACAACATCCCTTCACCGCCTTTCCCCGGTAAGCATTTTTCTCTATCTAGTACGTACGTCTCCTCATGGCTTCCTTGTTAATCTCCTTTTTCCTCGTACGTTAATATGATTATAGAAGTTAGTCGTCATTCGAAGGATCAAATCAAGGTCCTGCATTAGCTAAACTGAAGATGATTTAGTCTTTTCTTAATCGCTTCTGGGATCTTAAAGCGTAGGTCTAAGGTCATCACTGTGTTATCATTCATTCATGTATGTAACACCAGTTCGAGTTCTCTTTCGATCTACTCGATTGTGGTGGAGACCGCCAGCATGCACATGATTTGAACTTATATTAATAGTTCGAGAAGCCCGGCTATGAGTTGGTGAATAATTGTTCAGAATTACTAACTATTAAGCATTTTTATGAGAGAGTGGAATAGAATCAATGGCAGCTTCGATCCCTGCAGTTCTTGTTTTTCCTCATATCGGATTTTACCGTGCACCAGGTACTAACAGTGTGCCATACATGATGAGGAGATCCATGTCGTTCTCAGGGATCGATCACCACCACGGCCAGAAGTGCGATGAAGGGGGTGGGGCCGGGGACGACGACCTGTCGGATGATGGGTCCCAACTCGGGGAGAAGAAGAAGAGGCTGAACCTAGAGCAGGTGAAGGCGCTGGAGAAGAGCTTCGAGGTTGGGAACAAGCTCGACCCGGAGAGGAAGCTGCAGCTGGCAAGGGCGCTGGGCCTCCAGCCGAGGCAAATAGCGATATGGTTCCAGAACAGGCGGGCCAGGTGGAAGACCAAGCAACTGGAGAGAGACTACGAGGTGTTGAAGAAGCAGTTCGACGCTCTCAAGGCCGATAACGAGACCCTCCAGGCTCAAAATGAGAAACTCCACGGCGAGGTACTTATCGATAAATTTTCTCATCAAAATGCTCTTTTCAATCAATTGCATGATCAGGCCGTAGCATGGTGAAGGCGGCCATCACGGATTTTTCCCAATTTCACCTTCAAGAAAACCACCGCGCCCTTACAATCATCAATTTTCTTACTTAGAAAAAGCATATGCCAGCATCCGATTTTACCTTGTTTTCTTCATACTCACCAGTTTGTACGTATAACATGGTTCTAAGCTTGCAAGTTGCCCGGGGAACACATACTTCTGAAGACTCAGTATCGGTCTTCCTCGATGATTAACATCTCGCTAAATATGTATGTTTGAAATCAAACCTCGGGTTAAAATTTCTCAATATTGTTACAGTTGTTGGCTCTGAAGAGAAGGAACGCAGCAGAAGCACCAAACTCCAAGGGGGAAAGCGACCACCAGGGATTCTGGAGCAGTAACAGGAGCTGCGACAACAGCCCGGAGATCAACTTAGATTTGTCGGGTACATCGGTTATGAGCAGCCCGGTCTCCTCTTCCCACCCAGGCAATTCGAAGCACGCACAGGTCGCACCGGCGAGGCCCCCAAGCCTGCCCATGCCCGGCCTTCACCACTGCCTCAGGATGGATCAACCGATAGTTCAAGAGGAGAGCCAGCTGATCTGCAACATGTTCAACGGCATAGACGACCATCAGAACTTCTGGACATGGGGCACTGCGACCGAGCAGCAGGACCACCACCACTTCAACTGATCAATCGATGGATCATCGAGGCACAACAATGTTTCCATTTTTTCGCATAATGTCATCAGTATCAGTTTCAATTAATGTTATGATGCCATGTCCTGTCTTTTGGCGGTGGGATAGAGAGGGAGTTGATTATTGAGTGGGGGTACGGGTGTATAGATCAACTGAGTATGATGCTTTGTCCCTGCAGCTCCCAATTAAATTCAGTTGGGACTTGGGCGGGCGGAGAGAATATATCAGGCTTAGAATTTATTGTTACTGAATAATGAATGAAATTTTTATTGAATCGTGTGATGTCACAATCTCTTCTAGGATTGGATCATAGTAAAGCTCGAAACAAGGGCAAATAATTAATTCTTTTGGAAAAAAAAGTTAACTAAAATTTATTAAATGAGATAATTCGACACCTTATTTGTTAACTAAATTTAAGATTTTTAAAATTTGTGAATGAGAAAAAAATTCAATGAGAGGTGTGCCCGACCCCATTTGAACCATGATTAATTATGATTATAATAAATTTCTGGATATGTATTAGCGGTTACACATCAGAAATTTTTTATAAAAAAAGGGGAAGAAAAATGGAAAATTGTTTTGGAGAGAACAAGGTACATGTGACAGTAGTGGGTTCCTGCTCTGGCAGGTAGCATGGGCTACATGGAACAGACAACAAGATTGAGATTAAAATACGGGATTCTAAGCGTTAGTTAATTATGCGTGCTTGATGCTCTGGAATCATGAAAGTTCGATATCAATTAATTATTCCATATACACACACACATATATATATATAACATGGACATATATATGTATGTGTAAATGTAAAGTGTTCTGATTGAGAAGCTTCCTTGTAAGTTGTAAGGGTGACAGAAGATTGGAGGATGATGACTCAATCTTGTTGGGAGAATCAACAAAAGAAAGGGTCAAGAAAACTTAAGCGCGCAGCACTCCTGGGAGGAAGAAATGTGTAAGCAATTTGAGGACAATTCCTTCCACTCTTGGAAAAAGACCGAAGGTCTAGTCTAGTATAATTCCTCCTAGGGATAGTCCTACTAGTGGGGCATCTATCGAACCGTAATATTGTGCATCCGGAGGAATTAGTCGTCACATCCTGATCTCGGACAAGATCTAAGCTCAAGATCTTATATATGCGGGATAGGATATATGAGCAAACTCTTTTATCATGTAAACTAATCCGATCACCTCTTTTCAATGTAACGAGGTTTCATGTTGTCGTCTTATTTCACCCGAGTAATGGGGAGAGAGGAGATTCCAAAGAACATGAAATTAAATTCTTGATCTAGATAAGGTGCAATTACGCCAGTTTCCAATTCGCTAGACAGATTAAACTTCAATTGGGGTCAACCACCAGACATAGTTAAAGCAATTATTACTTCGAGACCTTCAAGGTGGAATTTTTTTAAAAGTATTTTTCTTTACTTTTATTATTATTTTTAATAAAGCAAAAGCAGATGGCTTTGGTTTCTCCACTCTTACTGCCCCGTCCACCTTCCATATGATGAGCATGTCGGGTTACAGATATTCCTAGGCAATGTTCTGCATTTCCCGGCAAAGTTACACATGCACCCATCAATGAAGATCCCATAACACCCCAAAAAAAAAGATCGAACAAACAAAAAGAAAGAAAGAAAGAAAGAAAGAAAGAAATAGAATTCCGGAATGGGTGCATGCATACAATATCCCGATTCCATCCCGTCAAGATTATCTTTTTCTATTACAGTTGAAACTCATGGATCTAACTGACAGCGGACAAATAAGAGAAAATAAAGAGATACGATAAGTCCGATAGGTATAGAGACAATTAAAATAAAGATATAAATAACAATTGTCTAAGTCGGTCGCACATGGATCGTGGGGGATAAGTCAACTAGATGAGAATAAAATAACGTTTTCAATGACCAATTAATTAAGTTCAAGCAATGGATACATGTCAGTGTTCTATTCAATTGGAGGGATCTATCCTTATTAACAGTGCAGTTTAGACGTAATGCGTCAGAGAAGCTAATGAATCGATCGCTGGAGGCTCTCTTGACTGCACTGTCATCGCCTTGGCTTAGCACAGAGCTAGCCAATCACTCGATCCGATCCAAACAAGCTGGTGGCCGAGGGGTTCATGTACGGTAATGAGAGCGGACGCACAAGAGATACAAATCGTCATCGTATCGGGGGTGTATTCACATTCTTAGGTTTTTTTTTTTTTATCATGGAGAAAATATTCGGTGAGTATTAGTCCGTCATGTATGATGGTAATTCCTTTGTCCCAAGTCATCATCAGGTTAAGAAGCGATCGAGGTAGCTTACCTTTTTGAGCCAGGGTTGAAACCGCGAAGCAAGTAGAGAACCAGTACTCTGAAACGAGGGGTGCTAGATCTGATGAAGAAAATTCGAGTACAAGGTGAACGTACCATAATCTTCCTCAATATGTACAATGGTACAAGCTTATTTAGGAATTTCAGAAATTCCAGCTCGGACTAAAACCGGAGTACTGCAACTCTTCAGCTCCTTCCCAACTGACTTTAATCGATTTGTACATATGGAGTCCTGCACTAATCTGCATCTCGTGATGTCTTAGAGACCCACTAGGTCAGGAAAGATGTTAGTTCTCTCGCTTGGAGGTTTACAGATCTCCCCACTGCCACTCTCGACTCCAAACTCGAGTCTGGTTTATCTAAACGGGAGCACAACGATTCACTGTGTGCCTATTGATACTGTGAAGATAATCTTTCGATTCGCTGGAGGATCCAGCAAGATGCATTGAATCCGTACGGAAGGTTGATGCATGCATCTAGGGTTTAAGTGCAGCACCATATTACTGTTGGGCTTGAAATGGTGAAGCGACTGATAAGACTTATTCATCACATCCACCTGGATTGGACGACTTAACAGATCTTACCAATTTCATTGATTTGACCGCATGGATTAATCGCATTTTACGCAGAAATATTACCATTTCCTTGTAAAAACTCTGCTTAAATTAAATTGGTCGGGATGATTAGAGAAGACTAAGACTTGGATGTTGAATTGAATCACTCTTTGGGAGAAGTGGTTGGAAAAGGTTCTTCTGATGAAAGCCCAACGAAGAAACCAGTACACACGGGGGAATTCCTCCGTGAAAATAAGAAAAGTACATGTTTTCCACCTGTTCTGTCCCTTTGTTTTGAGGTTATGTACAGAAGCTGTCCAAGAATCTCTCATTTTTTCTTTTCTGAAGAGGAAGAAGAGCCACAATCTCACTGCCACCCAGAAATGGCAGTAGCCATTGTTTTTCTACTGATGGATACAAAGATGCGGTGGCTTTGTCCTAAGAAGGAATCATCAGTTCTCCACAAACGCTGGGCCTCTGTACATTGCTCCGACTACCGCGACTTCCCCCGGCCTGTCTCTTTCTTCGAGCCACCAGTATCCTTCCCTCTCGTCTTCAGGCACCGCCGCTCCCTCCACTGCATTTTTGTTTTTGTAAGAAGGCAGATGATGGAGAGGATCAGTATTTTCTAAGAAATGAAATGATTTAGCTCAAGGACACGCAGACAATCTGTAAAATGTAAAACTGAACGTTTCTGGTAGATCTCCAGAGCACTACAGGCCTCATCAGTTTCCATTCTTTCTGATGGAGGAATAATGTAATGAGCAGAGGCACCTGGAATACTAGAGAATGGGTAGTCGGTGTAGTAGGTGCAATGCCGTCCATCAGGATCGGAGTATGGTGGGCCGAGGACGTCGAGAACAGCACAGGCTGTCACTGCTGTGAAGCGATGCATGTTCCCACCATCGGCGGGATAGAGTATGGAGGTGTTGCACGGAGCAGTAAAGTTTGAGTCCACCTTCACCTTTGCTAGACGGGCACCATGAGGCTCGGCTACAAGAACACAGGGACAACATCCAAAATTTCAACCTTTTCTTCCTCAGAGAAACAAAGCTTGTCAGTACATGAAAATGATTACTGAGCTTGCTTCTGAAAGAGTAGAGTAACTCTCCAGCTTTCATTCTACATTTCATATTAACAATCAGAAAAATATTAGGGAAGAAACAGATTGTTGGAATTCCAGAAGTTCTGTTTATGGGTTCTTGCTAAAATCATCTTTTAGCTTGATTTACTATTAGTACTACTCCATGTGATTTGCTTTCTATCTCAGGTTTACCTAGCATATGGAGAAACCTGAAAATCTTAAAATCAAAATAAATGCTCTGGAGTCTCTCTAGGATTATCAAGAGAGCACGGAAAAGTTACAGTTCTCGGTATTAGCTACTGCCTGATGGAATTGACACATGCTGATGAAAAAACATAGACATCTGCCTAAAATCTGTTAATTAAACGTGATTTGTTTGATAGAATATCTCCAACAGGAAGAAGAAAGGCTTACCTTGAAGAGGATTTGGAATTGAAATGCTACTAGGCCCACAAACAACCCAGTCATAAGATTTAATATGCATGGTCCCAAAAAGGATCTTGCTAAAAACTGTCATCCCAGGGTGATTATGAAGAGGAATAACTCCTGAAGGCGGCAAACAAAAGATTCCCATCTGCAATTTGCAGCCAAGAAAGGAGTATGGTTACATGGGTCCGAACTCAGCTCGAGAGGTTTATATGTCAGTAACATTACTCCAGTTTACAGTAGTGCCTTTGACCAATCCAATCCACACCACAGTATACGGAGGAGGGGTTTTACGTACCGAGAATTTTTCACTTTCATAGAGATGCAGGTATGTTATTGTAGGATATCTTTCAGTCCTTTTCTTCTTAAAATATGGCATCTCAGGGCTAAGCTCGAGATCCTCTGGTCTAATCCCATCTGCACGAAACAGTCGGGATAAGGAAACGGTTAGTGTCCCGGAAGCTGCCAAGAAAAATCCCTCATACAAAAAAGGATTATTCACGGGGTTACGTCTTCTCCTATCAATGCACACTGCTCAGTGGAAAGCGGAAGAGCCGATGAGTACAATAAAGAAGCATTTTTTACTAGTTTGTGGACGCAGTAATCTTTACATCTGAAGTTGGCACGTGAAATATGATACATAATATATATAGGTATGTGCTGCTTCAGACGTCATCCTATCTATACTTAACAGAACCTTAATCTATGCAAACCTTGAAAGAGATTTGCCTCTGAATTCGCCTAATCCATTCCTCATAATTACTAGCAGTTCTAATATGGCTGTGAAATCCAATTAGAGAACAACTACATGCCAAACCATCTACTAGATTAATAAGAACCGTAGTCCAATTCTCTATTTTACCCAAATCAAATTCACATTTCTTGTTGGCCCTCAATCTATCTATTAGCCTAAAATGGGAGTACTAAGCACACGGAACACAGAAATTTGATGGAGAACACAACTCATCCACTAGAACCTGAAGAGCGGGCTTACCCAAAACGGTTTTTAGCCTCTCGACGTCCTGGGGAGAGGGAATGGTGTTGGTGCCACTGTGAGAGAAAACTTCCTTGCAAGTGTCGAAAAGTTTCTGAATCGGCAACATGGTCTTCTTCTGCTTCCGACGGTTCTTCTTGGACTTGCCGTTCGTGTTTGCTGTCCTCTCCCTCGACAATTCAGAGAGTCCCTTCCCTTTCCTGCCTGCCACAGTCGTCGTAATCCCCATAAACAGCCCAAGATCGCCCTAAAGAACACAAATTTCTATCCACAAGGAAGCAATGAATTGCTTTGGCCGGGGGATCCGCTCAAGAACCAAAATTTAGAAGGAACCCCGCGAATCAACTCCACCCCTTTTGAAAAAGGGGCCTATTCAGAACAGAGTCCCACCAGAGCAAACCTTGGGAAGGACTTCAATCAAAGAAACAGGGGAAGAGCAGGATTTACCTTTGCTAATTCCCCTATCTCTATATCGGGGGAGGAACAGTGCAGGAGTTGGAGTAAGACGAGGACAGAGATGTGGGAATTCGCATCTCCGTTGCTAGCAGGGATTTGAGGGAAGGAGCAGGGGAGGAGAGATTCATAATAATAGTACAGTTGGTCTTTGTGGGGAGAGTGAAAACCAGGGGCCATGGCTTCTGATTTCCCGTGGGCTATTCCGACAAGCGGATTTTCCAATCCGGCCTCTCTGGTCTTCCTCCCTTTCCTGCCCTTTCCTTCCTTCCTCCCTCTCCCTCTTTATTTTTATTCCATATGTTTATTTATCTTATTTTATGTTTTTGCCCCCCTTTTTTGCTTGTCTTCCTTTTCAACCCTTCCAACTCTATCAATGAGCAGCAGCACATCGCAGTACATATGCGATTGATGGAGGCAGAACTGCACCGAACTGTCGATGATCCCGCTTTGATGCTCTTCCATGAAAAAGTAATAAAAAATCAGTACTTGCATGATCATGATTATTAAATATTAAAAAATATAAAAAAACTCTGATAAATTATAAACTCTAATTAGATAATTATAACACGTTAATATTATCACGTAACATAACAGCGCATCAAACACTTCCTCATGTTTTGGGCCTTCGTACGTGAACTCTGTTGTCGATGGTATAATGAGAGGGCACACACTTAACATGTCAAAAAAGATTTTAAAAATATATTTTACTAACTTCGCACGAATAACTAGGATGGCAAAACTGACATGGACCCCCCAACCTGCCCGGCTCACCTGGTTTGGGACAAGTCTGATCCGATCCGTGTGTTGGTCAAGGCAGGCCTAGGTCTGGTTGCTGGCCCTCCTCGGCCCTCCCTGCCAACATTTATTTATTATTATACTATATAATTATATATTTTAAAATTAATTTACTCAATTTACGAATACTTTTATATTAATAAATTAGATAATGATTATTTTATTTTATTGAAATTATTAATTTTATATTATATTTTACATGATATTATTTCCTCGACCCGTGCTGTGATCCAATCCGCACAGGGCGGAGCACGACCCGGCCTGTGAGGTGCAGGGCAGGTCCGAGTACCCAAATGCCCTGCCCGCCCTCGCCGATGGCCATCCCTACGGACAACAGGGATATTGTCTAGAATACTGTAGAGGGAACAGGCTTAATGTGTCAATTCTCACGTTCGATCACAGCAAACTAGTGACTTGCCCTTTTGTTTCGCCGGGAAAGTGAGTCGGCCCGTTAATGCCGCCGCCCTGCTCCGCCGCAGTTGGACTATTCTGCTGGGGCGATAGAATGGATTCCGAGGGTGTTCCGAGCTGATTTTCGCGCTCCGCCTTCGTAGTTCTCTAGGCGGTTCCCTCATATTAGATCAAAATCCGTTTCCTCTCTTCCTTCGCCGAAGCAAAAACTCTCGACTTCGAGGCGCTTGAGAAGCTGAGGCCCATGGAGCCATCGACCTCGGGGTCGCAATATCCGTCGACCGGCGACCCCGTCTCTGAAGCAACAGCCGCCAACGCGACAACGATCACCGACCTCGATGTCGACGTACTGGCTCACTGCACCGGCTACCTTAGCTTGCAGGACGTATCAAACCTGGCCATGTCCTGCAAGTTCCTCAAATGTGTCGCTTACTCCGACCTCGTCTGGCACCGTCTCTACAGGTCCTGCTATATTCTCCTCTAGATTAGAGATTGCAATAGAACTGCAAATTTCCAGTGAGCTTGTAGAGGGAATGGGAATGATGAAAGTTTTAGCCGTCAGCTCTCTCTAATTATATTCTGTATTTCATTTCCGAGAACACTTTTGCTCTCCATTTCTGTCCTCGGAATTTCACTGATGCTGCAACTAAAATTTGACAGGGAGCAGTGGCCACAGCAACTGCCTCTCACATTTACGTCGGGAGCTCGAGATGCATATTTGGATAGGATTTCTGCACTGCAGCAGTTTAAGTTTGTCGATCCCTTAGTTGCCGACTTCTATACTGAACCTAAACCTTACCACTACATTTTATTGGACAAGAATTCAATGATTCTTTCTCAGGTATTTTGGTTATATCATCACATCAAGAATTTGTGCATTCTTGGCATTAGTTTTTCAATCTTTTTCACTGAGAAGCCCTCCTCTGGAGAATGCTTCAATATTAATAATTGTGATGTCAGGGCTCATTGATACAAGTGATGAAGATTGATAACTTCTTGAGTGGGCGGGATTTTGCCGTCTCCCTAAATGAGCACAAGGCCAGAGTTACTTGTATGAGGTGACAATGTTGTTAGCTGGAATTTTTATTGCTCCCCCTAAAAAATCACAAATTACTTTTGTAAAAAAGGTATTTATACTGTAATAGGGAGTTGATATGTATTATACTAACAATCGGATTCTTATGATTTATACACAGAATTTTCCCCTTCAGTGAAACTTCTCTATTTCGTGGTGAGACTCAGAGCAAAGAAAATGTTCTTGTATCCTCGAGCTGTGATCATTCAATTCGGATATGGTGGAAGGTAGTTACATCATTAAAGTATGAAGCTTTTGTAAATTGCTTCCTTGGCTGCCTTCTATCTTTCCTTTCTAGCAGTTGAAGCATTTTTTCTCTTTTTATCATATTCCAATTCTGATTCAAGTTAGGTTCTGTTCTTTTGCCTTTAGTTTGTATTCCTCTAAGCATGCAGATTTTTCCTTCTGGTGCTTCTGTTCCAGGGTTCATGCCAACGATGTTTCAGAGGACACTGTGGTCCAGTTTTAACTCTGTCAGATAAATTATTGGGTGATGCAAGTGCCAAATTGTTTGCAAGTGGAGGGGAAGACGGTACTGTTCGCCTTTGGTCACTTGGTTCCAGTGGGAAACGAGGCCAGCAAGCATTAAAAGCCACATTTTATGGGCATGAGAAACCACTGAAACTAGTTTCAGTTGCTGAGTATGTTCTAGCATCTCAGAGAGCTAACCTTAAACTTTGAGATTTTCTATGGCCAATACCTGAAACTAGTTCAGTTGTTGAGTATGTTCTAGCATCTCAGTGAGCTGACCTTAAACCTTGTGATTTTCTATGGCTAATACAAGTAGTAATATTTTAGCAACAGGCTTTAAATGAGCTCTGTCATTGCAGTTTAGTGCGTTATGGTTGGTAGTTGTCTTGGGCTCATTTTCCTATGAACTGATATTTGAGGGTGAGGATAAGAGTTTGGTGCCTTTTTGTTAATTGAATATTCACCTGAAAAAATACACTTGTTGTCACAAACAGTAGTTGAATTTCATAATCCGGGCCATGTTCTTAAATTTCCATCTAACTTCGCTGCAGCTACTTTGTGTGGAAAGTATTCTGGATAGTGTAATCGTTACATAAGTGTTCGAATGCTTTATTATTGCATTTCTTTGTTAATATTGTTCTCAGCACTGTGTGTGCTAATGTTTATGTCTTCTCTTCAACTTTCCAGGCATAAGACCTCTCTATTGGTGTCCGTTCCAGAGACTCTAAGGTACTGTAACTATGAAACAAGTTTATCCTTCATATATTGGTATGTTTCATTTGTCATTTTTCATCTAAACTTTCTGATCTTGGTCTATCCTTGTCATTGTAGTTCAATAATTAGGCCATGTAACATATTCTTTTGCAGCATGTACGTATACAGTTAATGGAAGTGTATTATGCCTATTGTTATTAATGCTGTATTAGGCACTTATTTCACAAATCTTCTTCATCAATTTAATGATATTTGTAAAGAGTCATTGACTCAGATATAAAGTATGTATTAGTCTTGCCCTTTCCCCTTCAAGAGCATGTTTGCTAATATGAGTAATTTTCACCTGAAATCTGATGCAAGAAACCTTGGTTGCAGATACGGGTTTGGGATGCAACGGCTTCTTCCGCTGTTCGCTCATCGTGTTGTGTGGGAATGACTTCTGTCATTGGTGCTCCTGTAAATATGAAGTGCCATGAGTCTCTCCTGTACGTTGCTTCTGGATCCCATGTTGTTGCAATTGATTTGAGGACAATGCAAAAAGTTTCCACCTTAGCAATTTCAAAATCAAGGCTGTGCTCATTTGACATTATGCCGTCAATGTCATCAATCTGTACGGGTGAGGATGACAGGTAAAGATTTTGATTTCTTAATACGAGTTTTTTTATTTAAAGGGAAAAAAGACACTGTCATCACTATACTAAAATTTTACAAATCAATATCTTGAGCTGGAATATTCTTTTACATCTTTCTTTGTGTCGGTGCTAATTCTATAAAGCTTTGTTGTTTTCTACCAGCTCTCCTGTCTTTTACACTGTTAAACTGGCCAACTAATGATGATAACATCAGGTCCCGTAGATGATCTAATATGAATGTTAAATTCGTCATGTTGATTTTTCCCTCTTTTTTCTCAAATGATGCATGTTGCCATGTCTTCATTCAAAAGCCTACGCTTTTTAATCTAATATCAGTTATCTTTCAAATTTCGTCATTCTTCGGTGGGAATATTCACCTTGTAGTATCCTAGTTGCAAGCTTATTGCGGGAGATTTTCCAATTCTGCAGGGCAATATTGTGGGATATCAGGAAAAACCAGGCTAGGATGAAACCAGACCCTATAGCTGAGCTGGACAGGCATATCGGTCCCATTGTCCACCTGTATATGGATTCACACAAGATAGTTACTGGAACTCGAGAAGATGCTAACATCAATATCTGGGAGGCTGGCACGGGAAACTTTTCAAACTCTCTGACTTGTTGCAGCCCTGCTGAAGTGGGTCGCTATTTCGGATGTTCTGCACTGGCTGCGGATGGGTACCGAATTGTAACTGCTGCACATGGAGAGGAAGGCGGACTTATACGTTTTCAGGACTTCAAAAATTCGAGTTGCCCAGTGTCGGTTAATGAAGTTGAGCACTCATCGAAATTCTGGGATCCTCTGTGTTCGTATTCTGAGGATGATGACTGAGGTTTCTCAACAGGCGTTGTTAATCTATATGTACTGACTGGTTTTTCCTCTATATCTTCTTAAATACGAATGAAAGTCTTATAGGGTCTGCAATGAAATGATTGCAATTTTCATTCATACGCGTGCATAACTTTCATGATGTTATTGATATTTGTGGTGAAAGATAACAGTTTGAGACTAAAAAGATCATAAACTGCAATTTCCTTATGTTTTCCTCAAGTGCCCTGAGAAATGCAAGTAAAAAACGATTGGCTCTGTCGAGGATGAAGAAGAGAGCTATGGTATTTTAATTGGTGAAAACCGGTGTGATTATGTGGGAAATGTTATTTCATATGGACAGGAAATCTACATATCTGACCAACATCCCAAGGATTACATCATGTTATGTCGATATAGAACGTGAAGATCTGCAGGATTAAATGCATAATTGCAGTGTTCCCTGAACCTATTATCTTGCTTGATCACAAAAGGAAGTGCAATTCTCCATCCTGCAATTGTATATCATCTCTGTACAGGATATCTCCCAAACCATCACAGGTGATCTCAGCATGCTCATCCTCGTCACTTTTAAGCTGTATGTGGTTCTTTACATCCTCACCATCGGTTTCATCCTCTGACATGTTTGTGTTCTTCTCTACCAGCTCTCTGAACACCGAAGATCGGAGGAGCAGGCTAAGTGCTGTTGGAGAAGAAGAAGCAGAAGATGACTTACTGGAGAGCTCTCTCTTGAAGTGGCCTTGCTTCCATGGGGAGCCTGAAAATTCCGCCGCAAAAGGATTAGTGGCGGGAAAGATTGGAGGCTTTGGGTCCTCTCCAATGATGCAGTCAGTTAACAGTGGTAATAATGTTGACTGAGGCTTGACGGATGCTTGTTGCTGCTCACTTGCAGTACCCATTTCAGGCTTTAACCATCTGATGTAATTGCTCAGGTCGAAGTTTGTTACGGCATTGATTCCTCGGTACTCGATTGCTGCTACGTCATAGGCACGAGCTGCTTCCTCTTGAGTGCCTGTGACAGTAAGCTATTGAGTCTCGAGTGATTGTTTCCAGGAAGATCGCTGTGGAAAGTGAAGCTTACTGTAAGTCCCCAGATAGAGGTACTTGTTCCCGAATACTCTCCCAATCCTGGCTTCCCATCTGCCATTGTAATGGTGCCTGCAATGCATCCATTAAAGTTAAGTTTCATCAACATCCTGTTATCTTCTGCAGTTCAGAATTGTTTGTTCTTCGGTGATATCAATATTATTTCATTACCTTGCGACTCCTCTGTACTTTGATGCACCCCTTGAAAAGCCATTGCTCCTTCTGCATTAAGATGGTGGTTCTTGGATCATTTAGCTAGCTTCTTTTTTACCCCCAGGAATCTACTGTGAGTAGATGTATTTAATAATAATACCTTCTTAGAGAAGCCAGATACTCCTCCTTTGTCAAAGTCTGCATGATCTCAATTTCCTTCTCGTAATCTGATATCTGAAAAAATATATGAGATGTAAGAAGAAGCTGATTCTGCATGGGATTAACGCAGTCGTCTCTCTTTGTGTGTGTTATTAACAGCTTGCTCATGTGTACCGGAAAGTTGGTGAAGGTCGATGTCCCCCAGTACTTGAGAGCAGCTAAATCGTATGCCCTTGCAGCAGATTCCTCCTCGTGGTAAGCCCCTAGTAGATCCACAGGAACAGAAGTTCTCATCTGGACTTGATCATCAGTAAGATGGAAAAGAGAGAGAGGTCGGGAGAAGATATCGGAAACTTTTCTGCTTACCGAGGTATACTGTCGATCAATCCAGAGCCGAGGGCAGTCCCGGGATAATGCAAGTTTTAGATGAAGTGTTAGCATATCGGAAAGTAAACAATAATCATATGTTGTGTGAAGGAAGGAAAGAGACCCATAAGCGGGTATCCACCTTGCTTTCCCTTCCTCCTCTGGGTCACATTCCAAGAGAGCTTATCCCACAGATGAGCTTCAAAACGACCTGTCCACCTATGCCTGCTAACCCCTCGGAACCTCGAGCTCCTCTTCACCGTTGTGGTGGCAGAAGTTTGGTTACCCGGCTGCAGCTGCTGGTGGCTCTTGTTGTCGTTACAGGCAACAGAGGCCGAGTTCAGACCCCTTCTCCGCCTCTGGACACATCTCGGTGCAGGGTCTTCAGTTCTTAGTATGACCTGATCCATTCCTCCGGTCCCTCTCCTTGGTCTCATCTGCTTGCTGCCTCCACTTGTTGGGTTTTTCTTTCTAGGCATCGGAGGTTGCGAGGGGATATATACTGTGGACAGGAAAGGGATTGAAAGACAAGGTTGTCGATGATCACAAGAACAGTGTAGGGACAAACTTTGGTGTCTGTGCTCTGTCTCTGTCACAGCTCAAGGATCTCCAGAAAACAGTGTTCCAATGGATTCTAGCAATAAATGAAAAAGAGAGTTTTGCTTAAAAACTTTGGGTCGTAGTTTTCTCTATGATTAGAAAACAGGACGAGACTCGCTTAACTAACAACTTCAGAGAGGGAAAGAACAGAAACTTGGGACAAAAGTAACCAAAACAAGTACGTGGATGAACTGGTTAACTTGGAAACCTCGGTGAAGGTTTGGAGTCATCCAAGCCAAGCCGTCAAAAATCTCTTCAGACTAGTAACGCTTTGACTGAAAGGATGGCTAACATCGGACCCAACTGTGTCAGCAGAGGTGATCGAACCCACTCATAAGCCAATACTTCTCTGCTGAATGTCGAATGTGGGGCGGTGCTGACTCGAACAGGACATGTTAGTAGGCACACCCAATTAAAATGATATATAGTTATGCTCACGCCTGATCACCATCGTGCTAGTAGGTCGGTCAGTTGTTTGTCGCCGGCTTTCCCTAGGATCCATCGCTAATTACTCCATAGGCTTTTCCTAATGTTCGATGTATCCGATGGTCGGGAAAGCTTCTTTCTTCTGGTTCTATTCCTCGGTCTCCATGAAAGGGAGGCTTTTAATTTTCCATATTTTATTTAAGATAAGATATTAAAGAAAGGGAAAAAAATAACATGAATTGATTAAAACGATTCAACACTCGATCTCTTTAAACAAAGTTTTAATTGGTGTTTCTCTACATTCTCTAATTTCTCTCTCTTATTTTTTTTTAATTTATAAGCCTCTTTTTATGATATGAAAAAAAGTGAAGAGGCTGAAGATTATAACTACGTTGTTTTCCTTTTTTTTTTTTAACAACTTGTTGAGGACTGACTAAGGAAAGAACAAAGAAGCTGCCGCAAGGTGTCGTGCAAATTGTGGGGACGTGACCCATGCGCTGAGACCCTGTCGTCCTGGAAATTACCCGGACATCACCGGTGGCACGAGCAAGTATTCAGTGTAGAATCCGTCGTGTGATCGTGTTGGCTAGGAACCTTTTTTTTTTTTACTCTCTTATTAGATATCTTATTAACGAGAATGAAAAACATAATCCCTTAATTCCTTTGGTGCACAGAGAAATCACACATCCTGTTTGTTGACTCTACTAGACCTTGAGTGCAGAGTAATGCATGAAGAAAACAACATTATAAGTGAATTTATTGGAGTGAATGAGGTGGTTGGTCCAGCCTCCATTTAGTCCTCGACCGTGTCCCCCGCCTTGTGAAGAGAATACGGTTGACGACCTTTTTGACTGGCAGGGACCCCGTCCGTCGGATCAAACCTTGGACACGGCCACGGTTCCCTAATTCAAGGACCGTGACAGGAAGTATCGAGAATCCAATCATTTTCACATGGTGACTTTGCGGGGCTCTCTCTCTATACATATATAAATTATTTACACTGTACAATAACTCTGAGCAAGTCGAAGTAAATTTTTAGACTAATCCGCGATCTGACCGAGATCCCTAAAAAAATTCCTGTCATCCTCTCAACCTGAGAATCGATGCTTTGGATCACCCATTTGGGAACTCAGTGACTTTGCAGGTGATATTTAAAGTTAGCGGACGTGGATGAACAAATCTGGAAGGGACGTGTTTCTTGTTCAGAAAGAATGAGGAGGACCGATGCTCTGGGAACCAATTCTGTATATTAACCAGAAAATGTGCTAAACGAGTGCGTATATCCATGCTATGTACAAATTTTTGGGAAGTTTTGTTCTCTTTTCTTTTTATTTTCTTTACTTGTGTTTAATTTAATTTATATATTAAAATATATGATATACATATGTTTTATAAAATTTTCTTAATTAAGATAAAATAGTAATTTTAGTTATTTTTCTCTCACTCTGTGTCTATAATCTTAGTAATAAAAATTTTTTATTAATTGTTCAGATTATCTCTTCTCAATCTATATCCGCAATTTTAGTAATAAAAATTTATTGTGTTTTTTTCGAACAAATTATTTAAAATTGCAAACTTATTAAAAGATAAAATTGATATAGTATATTAATGATAATTAAAAATATTCTATCTAATACTAGAAGTTAATAAATTTTAAATAAATTAAAATATATTATGCTATAAATAAATAATTTAATTTTACAAATTTATTTAAGAATTTTATATTTATTTTCTTTCCGTTTGGAATACGGTTCCACAGGGTCAGACAACACCGTACTAGCCAGAGAGAATTTGCTCGTCCCTCCCGTGGACTTTCCACACGATATGTAGTAGTAGAGGCTGGTGTGAGACTGCTCAGTTCCATCTTCAATCTCTCTTCCTTCATCATCTTCGCAGTTCTTTTCAGCCTGCAGCCATGGAGGGAGAGCAGGCCGCCCGGAATACCGGCTCAGCTAACCGCAATGAGGATCTTCCCCGTGTCTACCCAGGGCTTCGAGCAATGCCATTCATAATTGGTAAGGCCGAGACTCGCCTCGCCCGAGCCACTTTCCGATTCCCAATCGTCCATCGAACAGCTTAAGCCGCTGTTCGATCGATTATGATCACTGGTGATCCACGACATGTCTTGCAGGAAATGAGACGTTTGAGAAGCTGGGAACCATCGGGACGCTGTCGAACCTGACAGTCTACCTCACCACTGTGTTTAACATGAAGAATGTGAGCGCTGCCACTCTCGTCCATGTTTTTATGGGAACCTCTAACATGGCGCCTTTGCTCGGAGCCTACCTCTCCGACACCTACCTGGGCCGCTTCAAGACTCTCGGCTTCGCTTCCGTTTCCTCTCTCCTGGTACGTACGAGTAATTCTGTTTGTCTTGTCCGATATGTTCGCACGGCTCGAACACGAAATCTTAAACATTACATTGTGAGCTTTCTCGATCGCCATAAGTGGCCATGCTTTTGTTTAAGGAAAAAGGAAAAACTGAATCGATCACTTTGCACAAAAGTCTGATGAAGTATCCAACGACCATTCCAAAACTTAAATCTGAAACGTGACCGTTTGTTAAAGGGCCTCACGGTGGTAACCCTCACGGCGACATTCTCCGCTCTGCACCCGCCTCGGTGCTCGCACCAAGCTGCTGCCTGCCTTGGCCCGACCGCTGGTCAGCAAGCCTTCCTCCTGTGGGGACTGGGCCTCCTGGTGATCGGAGCCGGCGGAATCCGCCCCTGCAACTTTGCCTTCGGGGCAGACCAGTTCGATCCCTCCACCGAATCGGGCCGCCGGGGAGTCGACAGTTTCTTCAACTGGTACTACTTCACCCTTACCTTCGCCCTGGTGGTGTCTGCCACCTTCATCGTCTATGTTCAATCCAATGTGAGCTGGGCCATCGGGTTCGCCATCCCCACTGGGCTCATGCTCCTGTCATGCGGCCTCTTACTCTTGGGTTCGAGAATCTACGTCAAGGTGAGGCCAGAAGGGAGCCCCCTCACGAGCCTGGCCCAAGTGCTGGTTGCTGCTGCCAGGAAGCGGCACCTGACCGTCCCCGACCAGCCTGCGGTTAGCCTTTTCAATCACATGCCAGAAAAGTCCGTTAACTCAAAGCTTCTCCATACAGATCAGTTCAGGTACGCAATTTTTTACAGTCGATTTAGTTTTGACAACAACGACCTAGTTGTGTAAAATATTCATTGGCCGATAAAATTCGGGCTCTTCTAGGTTTCAATCTATTCATTATCTATGCCACATGCCCTTAGACCCTCTGTTGATATTAACTTCAACTTGATTATTTCTCTTCCATACTTGGGCATCGGGACAATTGAGTCCACCAAGATCAATACCTAATCACGAGCTGAACATGCCTGTTGAGCTTACTGTGCACAAACTGTGAGATTTATTTCTGAACAAGTTGCAAAGATTATGCTTTGTTTCCTTTGGAAAATGTTTCATACGTTTGTTGCTATTTTTCATATTTAAGAGCAGGCTAATGACCGGTCCCCTCTCTCCAGGTTCCTCGACAAATCTGCAGTCATAACTCCCGAAGACCAACTCGACATCGATGGCTCTGCCACGAATTCATGGAGACTCTGCAGCATACAGCAAGTGGAGGAAACGAAATGTGTTCTGAGAGTGGTCCCGATCTGGGCCTCTGCGATAATCTACCACCTTGCCAGCGCACAGAACCACACTTACACCAACTTCCAGGCCATGCAGATGGATCGCCACTTCACCCGGAGCAGCAACTTCCAAATACCAGCAGCATCCTACACCGTGTTCACGAGCCTGAGCCTCACACTGTGGATTCCTGTCTATGACCGGATTCTCGTCCCGGCCCTGAGGAGGATCACCGGCAAGGTACCGAATAAGTCCAGACATGAAATTGGTCACAATTCTTTTTTACTTTTTTTTTTTAACACTCTCATATCATTCGTTATTCTCCATCATCAGGCGGGTGGGATCACTGTGCTCCAGAGAGTAGGAGTCGGGCTAGTCCTCTCTTTGCTGTCGATGATCGTGGGGGGACTCGTCGAGGAGAGGCGAAGGGAAGAAGCCCTGACGAGACCGACTCTAGGACTCGACAACAAGGGCAGAGCGATATCTTCCATGTCGGGTTTCTGGCTGGTTCCACAGCTTGCCCTGGGAGGGCTCTCCGAGGCGTTTGTCTCGATCGGGCTGGTGGAATTCTACTACAAGCAGTTTCCCGAGAACATGAGGAGCATTGCGGGGGCTTTCTCGACCGCGGCGATGGCGTTGTCGAGCTTCTTGAGTGGGTTCCTTGTCTCAGTCGTCCACCGCATCACTGTGAGGTCCTCCTGGTCCGGGGATTGGTTGCCCGAGGACCTGAACAAGGGGAGATTGGATCGCTTCTACTTCCTGATTGCTGCCTTGGGGGTCCTGAATTTCGGGTACTTCTTGGTCTGTTCAAGGTGGTACAGGTACAAAGGCGACCTGGACACGAGAAATGTGGAGTTGGCCTTGGAAGAAGCAAGTGGACCCGGAAAACATACCGCCTGAGCCGATCGGATCGCCTTTTTTTGTGACGGCTAGCGTGATCCACGTCCAGAAATGGACACCCGACTTGTAGGAAGGTCTTACGCTGAAACAAGAACTCGAACCCGAAAGAAAGTACTCTCTTATTCATGTCCCATCTTAGCTCAAGCTTGCTTGGATCGAGCAACGTAAGAATGAAATCATTCTGTCTGTAAGAAATAAATCAATGTAGCATTTGTTGGGATCGTGGGCCCGAATTTGATGCCTCGTTGTTCGCGCAGGAGGAGAGTGAATAACAATGCGAGGTGCCGTGGTTAGTAAAAACACCCCAAAAAATTAAGAGCCTGTCATTTCGTACAAATTATATACAAACATATATATGTATGGTTTTCCTAGTTGACTAACAATAGTTCTCAATTTGACTATCAATTATGTTCCTCGAAAAATGCTGTTCCTTAAACAAAGACTCGCTTTCTTTGTTTTTTCCCCCTCAGTTATAAAGATTCGAGTACATCCATAGGAACAGCTAGCTTTTATTATTCCACTCACCCTCCTACAAATTAATGTGTGTCAATTGAAACGATCAAATGCTTCTTTTATTAAAGTAAATTTTCGAGCTCAAATTTTAAAATCAGAAAAGTGAAATAATGATAAAAAAATATTACACATTGATAGGTCGATTAAACTCGAATATATATTAACTATAATCTATTAAATTCTTGAATATCACGTTATATAAAAAATAAAGTCGAGACTACTTGCAGTATAAGAAAAATAAAAAAAAAATGTTATAAAATTTATACTATTGAGCCCACCGCAGTGAGTGGATTATGACAGAATACTATCATTGGATATGGTTTTTTGTCGTCGATGACCGTGCAGGCATTTAAATGTGGAAAACATCTTTTTCTTTTAGTAAAGCTGTAGGGAACGAGTACGACACATATCAAAACAACAAAAAAGGAGTAGGCTTAATACTTTAAATGGAAAACAAAAAAAAGAAAGCACATGGAAAGCGTACCATCGATCAAATGAAATAAGAAGGTATCAATACTGATACGCTTTCAGTCAAGTTCAGAGGGGAGACTAGACTGGAGAGAGAGGAGAAAGACAATGGGATCTATCTTCTCCAGGAGACACAGAGCTGCCGGCGGCGGCGAGGACTCGTCGGAGACAGCCGGAGTCCAGGTGTTCCACTCCGACGACCAGTGGCAACTCCACTTCAATTCCCTCAAGGACAGGCCCAAATTGGTATGGAGGAAGAGTAATAATCTCGAAGCAGGCTCTGATCAGAAATTTTCCAATATATGCTGGCAGTGTCCTCCTGACTTTTTGCTTTTTGGGATTGTTGATTCTGAGGGAAGTTGGTGATCGATTTCGCTGCATCGTGGTGTGGCCCTTGCAGAGCCATAGAGCCCCACGTTCGTGCCATGGCTGCCAAGTACACCGATGTCTCCTTCGCCAAGATCGACGTCAATGAATTACAGGTAACGTCTCTCAATTACATACCTGAGAGCAATTGCGTTGACCCCTTTACTACGTCGGTCTTTCTGACAAGACCCGTGTTGAAGAGCTCCTCTGAAATTCAGGTTTGTCACTAGAAAAGGTATCCAAAGACAGTCATCGTTGTCCAGTTTTCTCCCCAACTGCGTTTCCTATGAGTATCCTGCCTGCCCTGGTCGTCTTCCAGAAAAGAAGAAAACAGGGCAGGCTTGGATAATTGTTTGGCATCTTCTTCTTCTTCATTTTTTTTCCAGGAAGTGGCTGAGCAGTTCAAGGTTGAGGCGATGCCAACGTTCGTACTGGTGAAGGAAGGGAAGGAAGTGGACAGGTTGGTCGGAGCAAGGAAGGATGAGCTCGAGAAGAAGATCATCGCTTCTTCTACTCCAGGAAAGGTCCAACCTCGTTGCACCTTCGGGAGTCTGTTTACAAGTTGTGTTTGACAGTTGGACCAATTTGGGTGCGTTTCAGTTTGCGTTACTCTTACTTTGGATCGTGGTAGTGATAAGCTGATGTCTGTCGGCAACCTTCCTCTGTGTCATGCAATATCGTACCTGTACATCTTCACCCAGTTACCTGCCATGAAAGGATTGCTTTGGGCTTGGCTTGTATGGTTTGATCTGCTTTCCCTTAAAAATCCTAAGAAATGAGTGAGAGAGAGAGAGAGGACAGGGTACTTCCAAGAATTGGGTGTTAATTTTCGTAGAGACAAGAAATAGTTGAACTGTTGAACTGTAATCATTGGTTTTCTTGAAAGGACAAGAAGGAAGAGAGCAAGACTTGAACTCTTACTTTCCCAAAAAATAAAAACATTGTTTACCGTTAAGAAATTGTTAGGAAATTTGTGAGAAGGTGAGGAAGTTTTTCACCTAGGTTAAGCTTTACACTAGTGCCCCCCGACAGACACAATTGCAAGGGACAACTAGGCGTGGGGTTCCAAACAACATTATGAAAAAGGAGAGACACAAGGAGACTTTTTCAGTCCCCAACCCATTCTTCATTCCTGTCGGATTCCAGAACGCGGGCCTCCCTCGTACAGTATAGATTTTCTCTAATCACCAACCACTCCTTTCTATCTTCAAGATCATAGATAGAAAATCGCATCAAGAAAAGGTAGATAAAAGCTAAATGCATTATTATCCTTGGTGCTCAAGTGACATTAACCCCCTCTTAAAAAAAAACTGACAAAAAAAAGGTAACAAATGGTTTTGTCATTTACTTTCTATGGCTCCATGTGACATTAATGGTTGTCTTTTTTTTTTTTTTTTGATAGTTGGATCTTTAGACATTTGATCCATATACCCAGAAGACATTAGATCCCAGATACCCAAATTCAGCTCACAGTTACTAATCATTCACGGGCCAGATGATCCAAAAACATAGTAATCACAAACAGACATATATCAGCAACAAACTCTAGAAGGGGTGGGGGAGAGGATTGTCTGAAACAACTGGTTAGTTCTGTTCAAATTGATTCACGAGGTCTTTCCACATGTTTCTCAGTAAAACCATACAAAGGTGAGCTTTACCCATTATGTGCAAGTCCAGCATCTTCCCAAGTTTTGCCGGGTGACTGTGAGGTCTACACTTCAGATGTTGCTATCACCGGGAAAAAAGTCCACGGCTCATGCCAAACTCCATGAATGTATCTTTACTTGCATAAATACTCTTAGACGAATCTAAATAGAAGAGGAAGAGTATTTGAGATATCTGGGGCTCTATCTCTTACCTCCGTTGGCATTTCCATACTTATGGAAAGGCCAAAGATTGACCAGTCGCTCAAGAACAGATGCGCTTTTCGAGAAGTAACCTGAGAACCCTTGAGGGGTTGATGGCGGAGGGAAATCCTCAGCTGGCATCGCAAATGGGCGGATCATCCTCTCCATCTTCTCCAGCGTAAGATACGAACCCACTTCTTGCAGCCTTTCTGGCCCCATTATCGGGAGCGTGTGCTCCTGGTGCAGCAAAGCAGCCTCACTGTCGTTCATCTGAAGAAAAATGGAGAACGGACAAGGGATCATGAATCAGGTATATCATCTTTTAGCCTCCTACATAGCTCAGAAAAATATGAAGATTGATTTTCTCAGGCCATTTTGTAAGGTCCTCGCATGCATCACCTCTAGTGGAGATAAATCAGCACCACGGCTAAATGTCATCTCTATCCTGAACCTTTTCGGATCCTCCAAAGCCACCTGCAGCAGATTTTGGCAAAAGTTCAACATGCAATCCCAGATCACCATTTAGTCCACTACCAATAATAATATCACCATATGTTCAATTCCACTCTTTGCTTCAGGATATACATGCTATTGAGGAAGCATATGAGAAAAACTGACAAACCTCCGTGTTCTCAAACATTCTCAACACAATGTAACTCATATAGTCAAGCTCCCTTGTCTTGTACAAGCGCTCCAGAGCACTGTGGCAAATGAGGCTGTCCTCTCCCTGGAGGGATTCATCTAGGTTGCAATATCGTAGAACATTCATCAGGGAATGGATATGAGATTCCTGTCATCCAAAATCATGCTGAGATAGATCGAGGAGTTCTGGGTTTTTTTAAATGCCAGCATTAATACATGTGATATCCACTGCACTCATCAAACCCAATATGATACTTCAAACTAGCAAGCCAGGAAAAATGCAGCATAAGACACATGTAGCTCCTCTAAAACGCATAAGAATTTTCTTGTTAAGAATACAAACAAAAAATCCATCCCTTTTCAGCAACTTAGTGAGAAAACCACCCTAAAAAAATTCAAAATATTGCTGCAAGTATGTGATTCAATACAGGTTATGTTCAAAACTACATGGGTAAGTTGCCCTTGAAATGAAATCTTGCGTGAAGATAATTTTGAAGCAATCTAAGGTAGCCAAATCAGCAAAATTCAATGGTGAAGCAATTGTGGCCTACACAAACAGAAAACAGTAAATTTAAGTTGCACGTGGCAACGCCTGATATGAGCAGTGAATTATTGAGATATTCAATTAAGCTTACTGATGTGAAGTAAAGCCGTGTTCGGACATGACGGTCTGGAGTCCTGACATTTGCATACCTTGTAGAAGCAACACAGGAAACGTAAGACAACCTTATCTGGTATATGGCAATGCATTTTGAACAACTGGCATTATAATTACTTTGGATCCAAACGATATTTCGTTTCTCTATCATCCTCATCATCTTGATCCGGCACCTTCTCACCATTGCCGCTACATTTCCTAAACTCTTCATGACATGCGTGATGCTCTTCTGAATCATCTTTTTCTGTATCACTCAGTTTTGACTGTTGTTCTTGCTTGCTTTTAAGACCTGCGACATAGATTGCCTCTTCACGAGTATTTCGAAGATCGATCAAAATCTTCCCCAACAACCGCCGAGCAATCTGCAGTTAGAAAAATTAACAACCCATTGCCAATGTAAAAGACAAGGTAGAGAAGAGCGAGAATATGAAATAATTTTTGTTTGCATCAAATGTACAGTGTAACATTTGCTTGTTTTCCAAAGCAAACAATAGGTTTGTTATCATTGGGGTGTCTGATTATGTACAATTCCCTTCTTCCCTGACCTTCTTTGGCCTATGTTGTCAACAAGAAATACTCATTTTGAATCCCTTTCACATCGAGCTGTAACTTTTCTAGGTCAAGAAACAACCTCCAATGATTCCTATTCATGCTGAAGTGGCAAGATCCTACATGAAGCAATTTCACGGACTAACTTAAATCCATGTGGTAATCAGGTCATTCCTCTGTGCTGAAACTGTTTGGAAATTCTTGCGTCACATTGTGGGAAGGATCACCTGGAAGAATTTATCATTGCTTCCCGAAGCAAAGACACATAATCCATAACATTAACTAGTATTTCACAGATTTCCATTTTCATGTGCTAGCAGGGAGAGTACATCATTCTCCAATCAGTTAGTAAAATATCTAAGCATGACGACAAGTTTGAATCAATAAACACAAAGAAAATAAAGTCTTACTTTAGAGCCAATTTTCAACTTCTGCTTTGGGTTGATACCATACTCATTGGGTATTACACCATCTGCAAGTAGCTGCAACAAGGAAATGTGGATGCCAGGCCTGTTATGAAGCAACTCAAGCAATAAAATTAGAAAATAGCAATATGCATGGTGTCTTTTATAAATCATCTTTCTAGACAGTAAAAAGAGTGTCCTGAAATCCACAAGTAACTAATTATCTTGCACAATAGAAGAGAAAATTCCATTTTGCAGGATGTATAGGACGCAGCAGAACAAATATATAAGGAAGTTGTATAAGAATCAACGAACTATTCTGTTTCACACGTGAAGGTCATATTAGTCAGAAAACCACCGATCACCGATGCTTATATGCACGCGCGCACACGCACACACGCACACATATATATTATATAATATTTATTTGTTCCCGTAATCATTGTTTCAGGAGATTCAGTTTACCTGAGCAACTTTGAAGAGCTCATCCAATCCATCAAGATCAAGGTGTGCATTGTGCAAAAGATCATACCTGTCAAGCAAGAAGTGAGGTAAACCTGCAGGCGTCACTGATGATAGAAACATGTTCTTATCTGCCCAACGTAAAAATAAATTCTTCTGGCCCACTTCTGTGTTCTATTGATCACTATAATATGACTTAATTTGTTAATTAACAGATGATACAAATTAGCAGGAACAGAAAGAACATGTTTCATTGGTTCTGCAAGGCCCCATTTACTCAAACAATGATTTTAGATACTTCAAAACAAATAAACCAAGTTTTTCAAGACCTTGAGAAGATCTAGTGCAGTATGCTAAAAAAGACAGTCCACTTCAAAAACCTGACAGAATATCAACCGCGAAAAATATAATAACAAGAAAGACATTCGCATCAAAGGGAGTATCTAGCTGGGAAGCATAAACTGCCAGCCTTAAAATCAGATAAGTGTAGACTTCTAATATTTCTAAACAATCTCCCGAGACATTGTGCAATGTTATACCAAACAAACTACACTGGTTCATCAACCCAACTTTTTTAGTTATACAAACAACACAAGATAAGCAAAATAAAAATAAGTAGCCACCAGAATAATGGGCTTTCCGACACAAAAAAGTGCACAAATCAACATGAGTTGAAGGCAAGAGATCTATAAGTTGGCAATATCTCCATAACTTAGTGCAAGCATGAACTGTGTAACCAAGATATAAATGCAGCCAAGCAACTGATGAAGAGGATAGGTTCACATACTTGCATGAGTCATAAACATCTGGAATTTGTGTTATGTCAAACCGCCTGCAAAATTTTCCCTATTTCAATTAAATCACTGAATCACATGGCAGCTATATCATGCCAAAATGCTTCACATGTGTGGCCATATCAATTTTCCATTCATCATCAAAACTTAAGTCAACAGCCCATCTAGTTTCAATCTCCAAGTATATATAGAAAAGACACAACAATCATATAACAAAGGAGCTAAAAGGCTAACTAAACTTCTAAATGACAGAATAAAAAATATCTGAAATAATGGAAATAAGAGAATAAAACTAAAAACATTAAGAACCAAGTTTAGTCATTGAGGGAAATTACTCACTCCTTGCGTTCATTATATAAATCCCTCTCAAGTTTTCTCCAACGTGCAAACATCAATAGAAATCCTTCACTGCCACAAGGCAATCCAGCAGCAATGCGATCAACATCAATGTTGGTCTTACCAAGAGCTTTTGCCTGGTCATAAGGAGGAATTACATCATAGACATTTGTCTCTGTAAGTTTCTCATCTTCCTCCATGGCAAGTAATTTTACTTGTTCAGTCACCTTTTTGGCCAAGTTCATCTGTGCACGAGGCAGATAAAGTTAATGATGAGTTGTACAATCCTTTGTTTTGCGAGGCTTCAGAAAATGTTTATTAACTTTCACTAGAGACCTTGTCTAATGCATTTGATGTTGATTGCACTTCAGAACAGGTTCAATCAACAATGAGATCTACATTTCTCAAATGAAATGTAAAAGTTAGAAAGGCCATTTTTAGGGAAAATTTAGAGAAGTTGGTTAAAAACTCTCCTGTATAATAATAAGAGCTTCAATGGAGAGTCCAACCACCAATGAATGAGAATTGTGGAAATAAGGGAGTATAAAGAAATGAGAAGGGATTTGGGCTTCTTTCAGAGCTTCACAGAAAGACATGACCTGAACCTAGTAATTCAAAGTAATATCAAGCACTTTCCAAAAGAATGCACTAGAAGGGACTGAATTGAGGTCAATGCCAATAAGAGTTATATGGGCCAAATTGAGTCGAGAAGATGATCTTCATCTAAACATTCATACAGACAGCTTGTTGCTCCTGAAGAAGCAATAGTATTATGGTACTGTCCTAAATCAGACTTACCAATTTAGGTAGAAATTCTGACGCATTATCAGGCAGTCCAGCTCCGTCAACCATCCAGGGACATTTAGAGGACCCGTTGCAGTAACCTGTCTTCCCACCTGAAGTAATTATCTCATTCAACATAGCCTGTGAAGTGGAAAAGATGCTTAAGAACACATTTGTACATGATTATTTCAGCAAAACATCCCGAAAAGGAAACAATTGCTCTTTAGTTTCTCACTTTTAATCAAATGTATGTGCAACATCATGAGCAATTAAGAGGTTCTAGAGACCTTAGCTGCTTCTATCTCGATACTGGCGCTGTCAAGTCCATCCAACATGGAGGAATCCTTACTGACAAGAGAAACCTTCAAAAAGACCACTTAGGGCGTCATACACAATTTTTAACAGCAGAGTCAAACTCCATTATAGACAAGTTCACCAACCAGAATAGGGGTTAACTGCCCTTCCAAATCAAGGAGTCCCTTTGCAAAGGCAGCTGCAGACATCTGTTATCGAAAATGTTCCAAGTTGTAGCATAACAAACTGAATATGCTGAAGTTTACGTGCCATATAACCACATCTGAAATCAAAATACAAGACAAAATATTCACATTGCTGTCCTAGCAAAGCTGTACCTGCACTCGACCCTCATCAGAGCTGTAAATCTTCAGATCATGTCGATATGTACTATGTAGGCGAAGCAAGCCAGTACCTTCTCCTGCAACAGTGAATAAAGCTCACAAGGATCAGCAACTGCACACTGTTGGCTTGAAAAAGAAAATGATTGATGGATGACCTGGATACATATTGTTCCTGAAATATCTACCAAGTTCTTCTGCCTGCACATAGTTCAACAAGCTTTGGTTCAATATAGCTTTTACATTCAATGGAAATGAGGGCGAAAGCAATATATAGAAGAATGGGATGGATAGAGCAAAGCAAACCTGTTTTCTGCCAGCATGTGTAAGAACCCCACCATATTTAAGAACCATCAGAGCTTCAACAGGCCGTTCTTCTTCCCCTTCACCATTGCTTTTTGCAACTCTGATCCATTTAAGAGGCTTCAATTGAACCTTTCGGTAAATACCAGAAAAATGTCCTCCCTACATGGGCAAGCATACAAAGCAAAAAAGATGTTTCATCCGTAAAAAGTCAAATGTCACGCAAGATAATTGATTATGGTCAGAATAAGCTAAGCAAGCTCTAAATGGTGTAATATGACATAGTTAATCATCAAAGAAAACACAAAAATAGAACACTGTCGGACATCCTGTCTGACTGAATATTCTTCACAATCTGATGGCTAAGCTAAGAACAAAAACTAAAGGTCATTGTCCAGGCACAATCATGTAGTAAATTCAAACATTATCTGATAAAAAATATTTGAACCTTGCCAGACATTTTTCATAAGGAAACCAATATCAAGTAGAAAACCAATATCAAGTAGAAAACAATGACACAGAGCACAATCCGCTGATATAAGCACTTAATCAAAACTGAAATGGACAGTAAATTTGGGAAAAGCTTTATGATCAACCAACAGAGATCTGGTAAAATGTTGCATGGTACCAGTATAGTAATGTAATAATAATGATAAATGATTGTTTCGCTAAATATCCTTGACACAAAGTTGTATTTCCTCCTTAAACTTTGAGAAACAAAATTACTTTGTAAACCAACACAACCTCTTCTAATACTGCTTTGACTTGACGAAGCTTCTCAGCATGTTCTATGTCTTCTGCCTCACTATCGCTTTCACGATCAGATCTAAATAATGCGAAGAGTATAGTCAGCTCAAAAGTCATTCCCCATGCTCATTGATGACTATCATTCACGAATTACTGGAAAATATCCACAAGTATAGATGAAGCAAAGAAGCTATCTGCTGTAAGAAGTCCTACCAAAGCTGCTGTAATTAACAAGCTGTACTTGAAATAAGAAAAAAGAATGAAATAATCAAAACGGTAAAGCCAGACATCCAACTGGAAGCTGCTGAAGAGAGCAGAGCACGTAATTCTAGATGACAGATCAGTGGTTCAGGTTCAGGGGTTAATAGATGACAATAGATAACAGCCTATGATATATCAAAGCACTTGAAGCTTAGAGAAGCGGATAAGTAGGGAAATTATCAGTTCAGGCTGTCATTCTAGAAAAAGAAGTTCAAATATAAAAGAAAATGTTTAGTACCAGAGCCATTGCTACAGTAAAAAATACAGATCAAAACAAGAAGACCACAACATCACTTAAGAGTGACACAACAGCATTTGATCTGAAACAGGGCCCAAGTAGTTACCATCCTTCTATACATATCCCTGATTGAATTTGGGATAGCAGAAACTGGTAATCAGAAGTTACTTCGGTGAGAAGATAACAAGAATTCCAAAAATGAAAGGCTATCTATGTTGAACAAGCTTTTTAGATGAAAGTTTCTACTGGTAATTTATACCTGGAACGAGGCACAAGCATTCTTGTTGCATCTAACAGATCTTGAAGTTGAACCGCACTTTTAAGCTTTGTCTTCACAAAGCAAACCAACAAAAAGTCACATGTCAATCAGCAGTTCAGAGTAAGGATAACCAGAACAAAAGACGTCATTTGTATCATTTGAACCTCGGATCTAGGCCTTCCTCCATTATACTTCAACATCAAGTTCAGCAGCTTTTCCTCTGTGACTTTAAGCTTTACTTTCTGTTTAGGAGTTCTGTCACCACTGCACAAATTAACCATTGACATGAGAGGAGAAAAAGAAGGCCACCCCCAGAACAGTTAAACTGGTGGAAAAACTCACTGTCGAATGATGGCGATCACACAACGTAGCTCTTCCCCTTGACCAAAGGTCCCAATTATGCCACTTCCCTGACGTGTCAATCCCTCAGAGGGCTGAACTGGCTCATTGATCTTCCAAGGTAGAATTGGTGGAATGGTTGAGGAAAGATGGGGCGCCTTTGCCTCCAAAAACATCTTCCTCAAAACACAAGCAGCATCATCGTAATATCTGCTCTTAATAGAATAAAGATCATTATAATCCCAACTAACACAGAACAGAGCCACATGAAACTGTTACAAGACTACTAGAGAGCATTATCAATGTAGAAGTGTTTCCTATTACACCCACGTGGTATAAAATTGCTATTTTCCAAGGAAAATATTTAACCAAGCAATAAGTTTCAAGTAAAGCAACAGATCTTCCCAGTACTAATAGTTAGATGAAAAATGAGAAAAATGATTAGTGAATGAGCAGTTACAATAATTGCACATCAATAATCATTTGAGGCCTATGATACACAGAAGAACCAACTATCTTACTTATAAGAGTTTTTGACAAAACTCCAGCCATTCACATCACAAACATATGATCGTCCTTCAGAGCGCAAGAGATCAAATCCACAAACCTAAAACAAGTTAGCAATTCAGATAGAATGAATTTTAAAACAGGAAACCAGAAAGTCCTTTAATATCATTTAACATCAACGCAGTCAAAAGATACAGTGGCATCTTTAAATGTATCACATAAAATACAGCCTCATTACGAGCCATATCGAACTAAACCCAACAGAACAGACATTCCACTTACAAGACATTCAATTAGATAAATCTAGAAATGACTGCTTAAGAAACAAAGACAGCCTTTATCAAGATTCAATTAGAAATCATTAATTTTAGTAAGTCAGGGTAGCAAAGCCATATGAAAGATGAATTCTAATCTCATAATTCTGGCATCAACAGAATTCTATATGATTAGGCCAGAATATTAGTGTTCAGATGAGAGAATTCCTGTGACAAATTATAATAAAGCAGAATATGCAAGACAATGGGACCAATTGCAAAATCCTCTCAAAATCAAAATTCTGGAGAGAGTTCATATGCCACACCAATTGCCTAAAAGCAATGCAAACTTCTCTGGCCATTTGCTTCTCAGCAGGTGTAAGTAGCACCGGATACCTTACCTGTAATATTAAGTTCTTTCATTACATCAGTTTAGAGGGTGAACTTAATCATGGGATTGCATGACAAGAAAAGTAGATGCAATAGGAATAGACATGATCACCATGCACCATCTAAAGAGATGATCCAGTTACAGGGTTAGAGCACGTACTACTTACTTCCTTGCCATCAGGATTTCTCATGACAACCCCATCCACAACCGGTGATTTCCTTGCCTCAGCATGAGCATATTCAGGACCAACAGTATACACCTGTAATGATTTGATTAGATGCAGAGAGATTACCCATTATTCAAAAGCAGATACTCGCACAGCATGTAAGAAATCTCAAGTTATAGGAGAATCAATGCAACACTTCAAACACTTGAGAGGATCAGTATTAATTGTGTCTAAATCTTTTAATATCAATACGAGATAAGTAAGAAATAGAAAAATAATGAATGCTTTTTGAAATCGGAATGAATGGAAGATTCTCATAATAAGAGGCTGGAGAAGAATACATTTGACATAATTGACTACAAAGAAACTACTTGCACAAAGAGCTGATGCAAAGTCAATTGAGTGGTCAAATGAGCAACTTGAGACATCCCCCAGCCAATGCTTCGTACGCTCATATAGGCATCACAGAAGCCTATATTTTCATAAAATTATGGGTTTGTTGAATATTCACAGGCCTGAGTTTGGCACCCAGGAAGTCTCAGCAAAAAGCAAAAGTAGTTGCATGAAATTCTGGTAAAAAAAAATTGAACTGTCCAATAATTTATAGATTGAGATGGAAAACCTTCACATCTGTTCCTCCAGTGGGCATGAATTCCTCATATATGTATGAGCCTTCACGCCTAACTCTTCTAACCTCCGGATGGAACTCACTTGAGCGATTGCCAACCTGAATTCACATTTAAGTTTTTTTTTTTTTTTTCATTCCAGCAAATGAGTTTTTCTGGAGTCAACTCAAACACTGAAGAAGATAAGATGTCACCTTCCTAAATAATTCCTTCATACCACCACCTGCTGAACTTGGGTAGTATATCATTATACTATGATTGTCACCTACAACATGCAATAATGTAAGAGAATTATAAATTAACTGCACAGGCATCAATATTCAAGTGTAAAAGAATAATATTTAACAAGTCCATCAACATAACTCCAAATACCAAATTGAACAGAAGCTCGACCAGAAGAAATTTTTAGTCAGAAAAAGTTAACTAGAGAGTATATCCACCGGTGCAGAGTAATTTGTTTTAATCCACATCAACGTTTTAAGTGCAAGGCTATCCCAACTTCAACAGTAGACACCAACTGGAGAAGAGGTGATCATAATTACAGCAGCCAGCAAAAAAATCATTTCGAGAGTATAGACCAATTATACAGTTAGAAGAAACGCCCCACTCTTAACAAGAATGACTATACAAAGGAACCGACTTCAACAAAGATTGGCAGTTTCATAGTCTTCAAGTTGACTTACCATCAACGGGCTTCTCCACAAATGGCTTCAAAAATCGATTACCATGAACCTCAACATAATCTTCTTCCTCAACAAAATAATCCAATTCTTGATTGGGTACTTCTCTATTCACCAAAGCATATCTTGGAACAGGTATTCCAAACATTTCAAGACGCTAAAGAAAAAACATTTGTCAGCAGGCAATGGGACAAGAGAACTCCATGCTGGATGAAAGACAAATGCTTAAAATTTTTCATCACATTTTGCCTAAATTGAGCCCCAAATTTTGCGATGCCCGAACTTGACATTGACCCACTAAATGTACTCCTCTTCAATTTTGTAACAAGACACTGACTACGAAAGCAGAAACAACCATTTCAAGGTAGATATCTACAAGTTTCACGTTCTAAAATAAGCCATTCACTTACCGGTCACTGATTGGTCTGTAAGCCAATTTTCAGATAAGACATCTTCCTAGCATTTCAAGGTATGATAACCATACCTTTCAAAAAATCATTGAAAAAAAGAAGGGCTGGTGAGAGAATCAAGCCATATTTAGCCCTTAAGACTGCTACAGTGATGGTTTTCCCTATGTCTTACTGACATCTGATCAAGTATGAATTAACGATTCCACCAATTCCTTACATTAATGTTTTACTTTAAGATTTCTACTTCTTATATTGATGATTTTTCAACATTAGTTTCTCTGACATTTTGCTTAGACTTAACGGCATGTTGGATGATGCTCCTGCAGTTTCTTGATTGCACTTCCTCATTTCAACATAAATAACTTAAGGATTTAGTGATGTTAACAAAATGTCAAAGACATTTATAAATGGTCGATTGCTTAATTCAGTTCATGAGGGCCCTTGCATTAGAGCAGAATGGATCTGATAGTGTGAACTTCCAACTATGATGGCTGTCAAGTTAATGGAAAAATGCATTTACTGTAATTTCCTTCTCAAATCTGTTTTCCCAGCCCATCAGAAGCGTTATGGGCATCACCCAGTCATCCACATCTAGAGAACCATGATTTTCATAACCTCATTCGTTTTCGTTGTATTAATCAGCATTTCTTCAATGAAATTATCTACTGCCTTGAGAAAAAATACACTTTCTGAATTACCTCGTATACTTTCCTTCGATCATGAAGGAGGTGTTGTTGTTCCAGTTCATTGACCAGGTAGGGCCTGAATGATATGATTCAATTAACAATGGTTATACGAATATTAGTAATATAAGAATCAACTCAATTCACTGAAATAGAATATATTTGTACGATCTGACATGGAAAGAATAGCGAAGAAATAAGGAACAGCACATTTCAAAACAACAGGTGCAGAAATCTTTATCAGAGTGGTGTTTATTGGTTATTTTCATCAGCAAATTGTTCCTTTAGAAAATTCAAGAAATGGATTTCTATTTCTCTTCCCCTCCTTTAAGAAGTAAAATACTTACTTTCTTAAAGCTGCATATGCCTCTGCCTTTTCAAGGGGATATCCAGTGGAATAGAACGCAATCAAGCAATCGCACAATGGCCAGCTGGAACATGAAGGCATGAAAAGTTAGATATATTAAGGAGTGTGTAGATTTATAAGCTTAAGAATGTATGCAACAGTGTGATATCCTGGCTGGATGTGTTGCATCCTAGTACCAGATTATTATAACCAAGCCCTGCATTTCACAGCCTTCACAACAACATATCCAGATTAACAAGGTAGTTTCTCCCATCTCCTTTTTTTAGGTTAAATTTAAAACATTTGAAAGATGCTGCTAGGAAAAAAATGAAGCTAGTCAACAGTGATATTCTGGCATTAAGTAAGGTAATAACATAATGTAAAATACTTCAATCGGTGCTGCATCTCCACATATGAATATATGCCTGTTGTAGAGTCGAAATCTAGAAACAGTTTGACATCATTTTTGCGCCTACCTCTCTACTGGTTCTTCAAGAATAACCTTGTCTCCAAATATCACCACCTACAGCATAAAGAATGGACTTGGAGATTCATAGCATGGCAAGGCAAAATCAATCAGCGAGACCTCAAACATTTAAAAACTTCATGATGAGGATAAAGCTTCAAATCACGAGTCTAATCATCTCATCGTGCAACTCGGCCATTCAGATCATGGAAAGAAAATCTGGCGGATCGAGTAAATCAAAATTCACCTCGAATTCACCAAATGCCCGTAGTCTATCAAGTATCTGTCCCATTGGAGCAGAAAACGCCTGCAGAAGTCACGTGAACAAGCCCTTGATTCACATGAAGCGAGCAGAAACTCAAATAAATCTCTTCGGCGCTGTTTCGGATCAATATTAGCTGAGTGAAGCGATAAGAAACGAAACCTCGGATCCACATTTCACCTTCTTTTCCAGTACGCAGACTCCAATTATTATCTTCCTCTCCATTTCCCTCAACTCACAGAGCAAAACTTCTCGTCTCTCTGCCGAAACCGTTTAGAAGCTCGTCGCCCTCAAATCTCCGACCGCACGGCACGGGAAGCAACAGACGACCACGACAGTGTAGCCACAGCTGGCGAGCGGGGAGAGAAGATAGCTTTACGGATCATCAAATCGCCGCGAGAAGCGAAAGTCACGTGGGGGTGGCGGTTCTCTGAAGCGAACGCGAGTCGCCGACTCGAAAAGGCAGCGAAACCAAACCGCCGAGAGAGAGAGAGAGGGGAGGTCGAGCTGGGCTGCAGGTGACAACCGGAAAAGGCTGAGATGCTGAGCCAAGGCCTACACGTACATGCTGGACGAATGAAGGAGGCGGCGAGCGAGTCTTGATATTATACGATTCTGGAATATACAAACTTTTTTTAAAATTCCACGTGATCCCGGTGCATGTAAGCCCGTTGAGCCTGAACCTCATCCCCGCCCCGTTCTGTCCGCAGGGGTCTATGTACTTACAAGTTTAATCATTACTAACTTTCTTATTTAAACTCTAATTTTCGAATTATTTCATTCTTATATTTTTAACTAGACAAACTTTTATTTGACATATTAATTTTATATATTTGATGAATTTATCATGTCTAAAATATTATTAAAATTTAAAAATCAATAATAATTAATAATTAAAGTATTTGTAACATTATTCAAATTATAATACAATAGATAGTGATAATCTTGAAAATACATTGAACGTGATTATTTTATAATTATTAGATATATTAAAATATTAAAATGTATTATGAGGTAAATAAATATGTTTCAACAGGGTATCAGAACCTTGTGGTATCTAACAAGTTACGGGTATGACCCCGTTCCAAGATTCAACGCGGTGGGTTTCGATTCTTTTAGGAGCCGATCTTATATATGGTAGGATCATTGTATTGTGAAAAATACATGGGATTTGATCCGGTCACCCTAGTTGTGCACCGGGATCACCGTAGAGTTATCCGCGAGAGGATAGGTATAATTATAAGGCGAGGACGTAGGGAGGCGCGTACGGATTTTGGATTCTAATGGGTCGGTGGGCCATTGTTCATTTGCGGAGCAGGTTGCCGTCCTCTCCGTCGGTGTATCGGGTCTCGGATCCATTAAGAAAAGTGAATGAACAAGAAAATAGGAAAAAAAAAAAAAAAAACAGAGATAATGAAAAGAGCATGGAAAGTTTCGTCGACAAAATCATGTTCGGGCCTCTACCGCTCCGCACGCCCAATCTCTCCCACAACACCTTTTTGTTTGTTTATAATTTTCTGAGCACTACTAATGATTAAATATTACTATTTATTTGTTTAATGACAATTAGGCCAGTGCTCATTAACAGTCCATTTGTCTGTGTCGAACCTGGAATGGGAATATACAAAGAGCGGATTATCATTTTCGATCGCAATTACTGATATTCAGAAGTTCAACGAACTCTAATTTAATTCAGTTCGAGTTGGGAATGCCTATTAGGGGTAACACTCTCATGAGATAAATTTTGTTCTTTCACAATACTCGAACTCGAGATTTTATTTAAGAGGAAAAAAGGTGTTTTACGACATCAACCAATCTATTTTAGTAGCAAATTATTATTTTTGGTTTATATAAGTTGATATTTAGAAATTTAATAAATTTAGATTAATTCATATTCGAGATTTTAGAAGTGAAATCCGTTTAATCGTGAATTTTTTTCATTAAGCGGAGTCAAAGACAAGTCCTTATTTATACTGATATAGAACTAATTTTTTATTCCAGCAAGATTATGAACCGTTTAATAATAAGCGTCTCCCCCAGAAGCTGACCGGTCCGACCACAGGACTAATCGATCCAACTGACTCACGTGACATGTTTGCTGATTAAATATATATATATATATGAATTAATTATAATTATTCCTAGTAAGATATTCAGATTCCAAAGACAAGAAAAAAAAAAAGGAATAAAATAATCCAAGACCATTGTCGAGGGGTCAAGCCAATCAATTTAACCTAAAGCTGCCACACTCGCTGTTTCATTGACTGCTTGATGAATTGGTATATGAGCCGTTCTAAGACCCTTGAACGATGACTGACTGCCCGTGATTGCTTGATGAGTCGCGACACGCTATTCAGGAAGCCGACGGGCGTATGGAATTGGTCGCAGGGTGGAAAACCAGGAATTCTTTCGTGCTGGAATGAGCGAGATAATTGATTATAATACATGTTTTCTCTTCCGTCCTCGAACTATAAAACTGACCACAAACTCCCACAAGTTAGAGTTATATTTTTTCCGGTCCCGGGCCGACTTACTCTGACACCATAAAAAATATGTACCCAGTCATATTCACAGAAGAGTTCAAACTTGTAGGTACTAATATTTCATTTATTTGAATTTCAAGTTTCAATTATTTAACTGTCCGCCGTATCATTTATTGCCTCGATAAGTATAACCGACCATAAAGCTTACAGCACGTCATGGGGTATAGTGAAAGTTAAATATTGTCAGTGACGTACAGGAAATTGAGTTAATAGTCATTTTAAAAAATATACAAGTTTATAAGCAGTAATTTTCAATTTTCTTATATTTGCATATTTATTTTATTGAAATTAAATCTGTTGTTTCTTTGCAGGGTGACGAGTCTTTGGTAGCCTTCCGGTCAAGATTTGGGCCCCCTCAATCTGTGTTCTGTTTTATTACCTCCGCACGACGCAATACATAAGAGTTTCCAAAATTTCAAAAAGCACGTGCGCAGTTGGTGCAGGTGTGGCGTTGACAGAAAAGTGCGGTCAAGAACCGCATCGCGGGTGGTTTCCAGTGGGTGTGACGTGAGGGGACATTGTTTAGATCGCAGCGCATGAGCAATCAAAATAGATTGACGCTTCTTTATCTCAGATAAATTCTTGAATTTGAATCTTATAAATGGAATAAATTTATCTTGTGAGCTCTAGTGGGCTCCACCCGGCTCGAACTTTTTAAAGTAAGATCTCTTATTCGATTATGTAAAATCGACGGTTAGAAGGATTCGAATCCTCACAGACACAGGATCCAGCTGGCTGAAAGATAAGATACCCACCCAGGCTGTGCGCGCAGAAGTCGTGTGTTTACTACCCTCCTGGCCCAATGTGACCATGAGCACCGTATAGTTTGCTGAGAGGGCTGAGTTACGGTAAAATCGGACCCAATCTCAAACTGGGCTTATTTCAAGAACAAAACCCATCACTTCCTTTCAGGATGATGTACGCTCACACATACTTCCGTATGCGGAATCCAGTTGTAAAATATTGACCTGCAATCTTCTTCTCTTTTTTTGGTACGTAAATACATACCCACCAGGTACGATGTTCTTTGTATGAACCTGTGAAAATCCCCTCTCTGTCGATGATTTTTGTAAGGCCTTCGCCTGCTACTAAAGCCCCCATGGAGTATGGTTCAGCTCGAGATCTGAACTAAATATCATGATCTTGGGAAAGGACCCCAGGCACGGAATCAACCTATTGGACGAAATGCTCAGGGAAATCTGTGAAAAATATTATATGAATTTCACTCCGTCTTACACCCATCGTGTTAATAATCTTCCTTTAACTTCTCTCGAGTTTCGCCCGTCTTGGAACGGATTCTGTAAATCCATCTAGGAAACCCAGTGAGTTTCCACTGTCATGGGACGGAGATCCTAATGGATGTGAGAATATTGGCATGATCGTCTATGATAGCCATTTCCGGTAATGCCCCCTCCCCTTGATGCGTGCTGGTGATGGCCAACTGATACATCTCTTTCAAATCAAAACAAGAACACACCGAATCCCCGATCCCTTTTCACCAACCCTTTAATGCAGAAACAATAAAAATGCCAATCAATGCACTGAAAGGGACCTGAGAGGTTCTATTTCCATGGAGCCTTGCCCTCCACATGATGTCCTTCATTCACCAAAAAAGAGATCAGGATCTCCAAAAGAAGAATGTTTTTTCGTTCTGGGGGTACTTCGAGGGAAAGAAAGCTCCATGGAATCCTGTCGAGAAATGAGTTTTTGTTTTCGTTCATACGACAAAGAGGGCTAGAGTGCTACTCCACTTTATTCACTTAGTGCCACCGTGCATAGTTATCTTCGTCATCATCCGCGAATGAGATTAAGGATGTCAAAAACCTGTTCTTCCTGGGGAAAATCGATCATGTGAAATCGGGTGTAATCAGACGACAATGGTGCTGACTGTCTGCATAGTATCCAACTGCAGTATCAAGGTAATGTTCTATCAAATGGGGCATCTCCCGGTGCAAAATGACTAGTTTCCCATTGTACTTGCAGTCATTAGTCTAATGACGTTCCTGCACTCGTTACAAGAGCGAAGAGATGATGATAGAGAATGCACACAGGTAATGGGAAGAATGCTGCAAGTGTACTAATGGAATTGATTACTTAAAGAGCGGTTGAGTTAATTATCAAAGTGAGAGCACCTGCTACTGATGTTTATGATGCCAAACGGATCGTGCAAGACATCCCGCTGGACTAAAAAACCTGATTGCCCCAGCACTCACCGTAGTACGTAAAGGGTAAGTACCAACAGAAAACCGTCATGGAACTATGAAGTCTTATACATGGAGCCAGCTAGTGATTTTTCTTTTCGAAATCATATGCATAGGAAGGGGGGAAACACATGAAGGAAGCCAAAGATTAAAGGCACACCAACTCCTACGAAGAGCAACTGCACCAGAAGTCCAGTCTCAGACCAAATCACAAAGCTAAGGGGGGAACTTGAGGCAGAGGTAGACAATATAATCTATTCGCATTAAAATGTCCTAAAAATTAAAGCAAAGCAGCGAGGGAGATCAATGGCTCTGCTTAATGACGCATTGCTTACAAACTCGGTGCTGTTCTGCAGTAAAATCACGGCTGCCCCAATATTTAGTAAAAAGTCACTCTAATCACTCGGTTCATCTCACACTCGCCCCCTTGTACATGACTTGATTATGAATAATCTTCAGTTTTCATAGCATGTTCTTCCAGTGTGTTACCCAAAATCAGGAGTGCTATGGTATTGATGCTGCTTCTTATTTTTGTCCAGTAGATACATGTTAGATTGCAATGATGGACTAATTTCTCCTTACTTTCATTTTTGAAACAATCAATGAACTTGAGACTGAACTACTCATGCAACCCGAGCTGTGCTCCATGGTCTGTCAGCTCTCTTCATTTGGAATTCTTAACATCATAAATGAAGAATTACTGGACTTCACTTCATTCTTGAAAGAACTAGGAGCTGGTTTAAATTTAATCCTCCGAGAGAACCAGCTAGGGTTTTACTTTCACAGAAGGTCCAGCACAGATCATGATAAGGGAACAGGACACTGCAAGGAGCGCAGTACATAAAAGTTGGATCACGTAATCTCCAGACCTGCAGAAGTTTTTGAATTTAAGATCCTAAAAAACTGGGACCTTATAATGAGACAAGTACGGCACATTGTGGAATCCAAAATAAAATTATATTTTAAAAAAAAAAACACAGACAGACGAAGAGGAGTAGAAGACAGTGAATTTGAGGGATACATGTGCCGTTTGCCTGAGAGGCTCAACCATCGAAGCAAGCCCTAAAAAGACAGATCTTGAAATCGTCAACCTCTCCGAGACACAAAAATCCTGTCGTTTCTGAAACATTTTCTTTTTTCTTTTTTTTTTTTTGTTTTACTATTCAGAACAGTTCCTGCATGATCGGTATATCCTTTCTTGGGTGTGATTGACATACAACAGCCCCCCATCAACAACGAAATAAACCCTAGAGCACAGTTCTTGTTTCCAAGCCTAGAAATTGAGCAATCCAAGCGACAAGCAAGAACCCGTATGAGCATATTAGCATCCAAAATAACCTTCATGATCTCATCAGCCCGTTGACGAACTTGCGTACGGTTTTGTGAATGTGAGATGGAGTAGCAATCGAGCTTGATAGAAGGAATTTCAGCCCGTGAAAAAGCTTAAATCATCCAGACCCATTAGATTCAATAAACTGAGACAGCAAGAGAGATCGATCCCGTACCTTCCCTGGGTCAAATTCTTCGCTCTACAACTTAGGGGAGAAGTTGAGTTCTTTCCACTTTTGGCATAAGAATTTAGGGTTTTTTTTTCTCGTGCTACCAACAACAGGTGAAGCTACCACATGATCTGGTCTTCCCTTTTGAGAAGCCGCATAAGCCAGCAGGAAAGGGAATGTAAGATCATGCTGGCAGCTTCAACTGGTGATGGTGCCCGGATCGAATGTCGACAGCCCGACTCACTCCCTTTCATCCTTCACTTCCTTGTAGCCGTAGAGGTCACGATGAAGAAGGAAGAGGATAGGGAGGCTTATATAGAGGGGAGGGAAGAGAAGGGGTTGATGGGAAGGGATTCTGAATCGAGAATTATCACACAGATGGTTTTGATTTTCTAGGTGGAATATTGCAAGTAAAAAAATTGCAAAAGAACATACACTCAAAATTGTTTGTTTTTATGTATGTATGTGTATGTACAAAGAAGTGAGAAAGATCGATGTGGGTGGTCCCGAAAATTGGTGCAAATTGAATATTGTCACGCCAGCATGCTGTTGAAGACAGGTTAGTGATTGTTTGTATATAAATTGTAAAGAGGGAGCTATCATTTTAACTTTTCTTCCATAGGTTTGGGTCTCTTCTGAAGAAAGGGGGACCTTTTGACATGCATCCATCTCTATCTCCCCTTACACATGCATATTTTATATACATATTTCATATACCAATAGAGTCTGTACGCACAACTTTTTATTAGATAGTATGTACTCAGCGTGCGCTGTAGAGAATCTTTCTGTCACCTGTAAATACAGATTTGTTGTCTGTACAGCATACGAGGCATCTTGTACGCTTTAGTTTAGCTTACCGATGTAAATAGACTTGTAATAGGTTCGATATCATATGATCACATGAGCTCATGTGAGCATGAGAGGAGAATCATGGGGGACCATTCTTGCATGGCCGTTTTCTACATGTATGTATGTGTGTGTGGGAGCTGTGGAGACCATGGGGTTCACAGAAAAGGAAGAAGGAAAAGGGCAGCTCAACACACATTGCCAAGAAAATCATGTCAGACTCAGAGTTGCTTGGCTAAGCGCATCCCCATCTTTGTTCATCCCTGTGAATAGCGTTGATGTGCATTCAATTCTATTTTTCCTCACTTGGGTCATTTCTTTGTTCAGTGCTGTGTGCCTTTTCTTTGAAAATTCCCTATTTTCTGAATTATTTTCCTGCCTGAGCATTTCATTTGGTGCCAGTTGCACCCACCCCTCACTGGCTAGCTACTCACTAGAAACATTTGAAATGGACTCTTAGGAAAATGACCCCCATCAATGAAACTCCATTGGAATTCCATTACCATTATGAATTTGTAGTTACTGACAAAACCCCTTTTATGATTTTGGTTTTCCTTTTCTATGTAAGTTAAGTTATTTTATCATATAGCAAGTGTTGTTAACAATGACAAACTAAAGTTAACTTCTACCGAGTTTGTGTAAAGTTTTTGCAATACGATATATAATAAACTTAACACCATGAATCACAACTTTATGTTGCAAACTTGTTGTAATAAGAGAATTCATGAGTTAAAACTTCATGATAAAATCTCTACAAAACAAGTAAATTTCTTGAACTACAATAAACTTTACAACAGTTTTATATATGCTTGATAAACTCAACGTCCAATTTTATACTTGTCACGACCTTTGACCCAACAAAATTTTTATTATAATCGAAGTTTTCATTATAATCTTAACGTTCTTCATAATTTAACATAAATGTTCACTTACTAATTTTGTTAAATCGGAACATGCGTTAGTACTTTTCCTTTTCTCGCTTCATTAATCTTACTAAAAATCATTCATGCCAACTATGTACTCACTATGACTTGAGCTGTCAATTTTATCGATTTCATGGATATTTTATCAAGTATAAAATATAAATATTGGTGGATATTTTTTTGCTGACGCACTTATTAGGAGGATTTATAATTTTTAATTAAAATTAAGATAGGTAAAAAAGTTTGAAATGATATTTTCAATTATTACATACTGAATGAGCTAAGCTCTCTATGCAATCATCTCTTCATCACATTCGATCTAATTCGTGTACCTAAAAATTCCCTTTCTTTCTGGAACATATTCATGTACACAGTGTATCCCCTTAAACAACTATATGGGTGATGAAAGTTGAGGGGTATCTAATTAATTAAATTTCGGTGGCCATTGCTTAATTAATTAACACAACGCCTAATGCACCTAGGGTTAGGGTTTTAGGTGGCGTCCTAGGGTTTATCATTTATATTCCAAAGCACTTCAATGAAATCTAGCCAGATAGATATGTACGGGTGATGGGTGATGGATCAGTACATGTTTATTCATCATCTGTTGTCACGAATCGAATCTGTATTGCGTGGAGATCTTTCTTTCACTCTAGAAACACTTTGCCGAATAGTGATTCAGCAAACTAACTAGGACGATTGACAACTAAATGTACGTTTGTGCATATATATATAAACTAGTCGCTGTTAACCGGGATTATGTACAATATCATTGAAGCAACACAAATGAATCAACATGAATTGGTTGAAACATCCTGGTACCCCTCCCTCTTAACGTCAAATTTTTTTTTATCTTGTACAATCTATTTGTTCTTTCTTTATACTAAGTTTCGAGATAGGATTACTGAAAGTTGCAACAAGCGAATTAACAGATGTTGAATCACTCGATTATTCGTTATAATTATCAGTAATCAAAATAATTTTTAGTAATTGCTCACACCACGTGATTTGCTTGCAAGAATCTAGTGTTGATATAATACGAAGTTCCCTTTTCAAGTTTCTAACTTTGTGTAGGGATTCTTCGACTCATCATCAATTTAGAATCGTTAGCAATATGAATTGTTTATTTAAAGATACTGCAATCACCAAAGTATTCAGCAGCCCTGGCCATGATCAAGAGAATGTTCGTTAATCAGACCACACTTGAAGAAATAATTGAGTGGGACCTCAGAAGAACATACTCTTGATCTTATATGACGACGACGACGACGATGATTGATGATTTTTTACATATGCAACAAGTGCCCAATTAGACTTAATTCTTAATTGTACAATGATATCACTGCCATATCGTGTCTCGCTACTGTGTTGCCTAATTCTCATCCAAATGCATTTGAGCTCCCCTTCCACATATTAAAGGAAAAGGGCTACCATGCTCCATCGCTCATGGTGCCCAATGCAACATTTGGATGGATTAAAGAAGCGTATTAGAATCTAATTAATTCAAATTCGAATTGGATTGACCTACCAAAGGAGAAAGATTCTCTCTTGCTTTTGAAGTAAAACTCTCCCAACATGAATTTTCTCGATTCACAAAATTCGAACCCAATACCTTATTTAAGAAAGAAAAAAAAAATCTTACCATCTCAATCAATATAAATTTTCTCCATTATTCACTGAGGCTAGAAATATGGACAGAAGAACCCAATATCACCCTGTCTATCCTTGTTTTCTTTACCATACGATGCAAGATAATTCTGTACCTTTTAATGTTTATGGATTAATAATAATAATAATAATAATAATAATAATAATAATAATAATAATAATGTGCAGTTAATTGACCAAATTGGTATTCTCGAAAATAGGGATTCTATTCATATATGTACAAATGGTTATTTTGGTACCAAGAATCTTGGAGAAAAATAAATTAGATGGTGTTAACAGTACCACGAGAAAATATTTATTAAATTGATTTGATTAATAATTATTATAATAATTATTTTGGATGATCAACACCCATTTTATTCATTCATTACAATTAATAAGTACCAATACTTGATATATGATAAGATACAATCACCTAAAATTTTCTCAGGAATATCATATTGCATTAAGCCGCTTTTCTCAAGTATTTTTTTGAGGAAAGGAATTTGAGCGAAAAGAAAAAGGAAAATAAGCGACGTAAGAAATGTTGTATTATCGAGAATTAAATCCGATATTTCTCGATCCTAAATGAAATAACTATTGCACTAAATTATATTCTCAAATGCATATTATATAATAATTAAATATGATTTGGCTGGTGGATTGGCAGCCGGCTCACGCTAAGCCGAAAAAGGCACTTGATCATAGAAAGTGATGACTTCCGAATATATGCAACGTGGAAAATCTTAATGGCCAATCACTCTTTCACATGTCGGGATCTCTCTCTCCTTCTCCATCTATGCATTAATTAATTTTCACCATTAATTACTTCCACTAATAATCTGCCAAGATTCGTACAATATCTCTCAGCAACATTGTTTCTTCAGGTGCGAAGTAAACCACTAGTGTTCAGAAGTTATTCGAATTTCGTCAGTTCACTGTGCGGTAAAATTATTCCAGTACAAATTTTCTCCTATTACAGGATTCAAAATTGAGATTTAAACGTCGAATCACCTATGTGGATTCTCAGCGGCATATTTAATTTTGGAGAAAGCCACGACTGGGACGATTTTTTGGAATCAGAATGAGACTCAAAAGTTGCTTACTCTTTGATCAACCCTTAATGCACATGATAAGATTGAATTCTCCACTCCCCTGGAGGCCGCATCATACAAAGTTTTCTGAAAGCTTTGGGTATGTTTTATTTGTATAGAGAACAATAAATGAAATTTTTAAAAAAATCTAATTGAATTTTTGACAAATATTGATAAATGGAATTGGTGCAATTGTATCATTCTTAATCCGATAGTCATGAGTTTATTTGTCGTTGGTTGAATTTAGGTAACTTCCTCTCATCTCATTTTAGAGCCATAAGCCCCACCGGCAATCGAAAAAATGGAGAGATATTAATGGTGCACTTCAGGTTCCTGGGTAGATTGGTTGACATTTTTTTTTTTCTCAAGAACTGTAAAACGTTCACGGGATAAGGAGCCGATGAAGTAATGGCTTTCTGCATGAGGAAATAAAGCAGCAAATTCAATTACTAATTCTACGATCTGGGAAATGACTAGGGAATACTTTGTTTGTGTTCAGGTAAAACCGACATTCGATTTGAGGATTGATCTCAATTGATATATCGAAAACATGTCATGATCTCATCGAAATTAAAAAAAAAAAAAAAGGAAATGGTTGATGAGGCTCTTTTTCTTTTATGTTCTTGTGACGAGTGACGAGTGAAGATGCTCGAGACATTTAAGTTTTTGCATTTTGCTCTATCTTCATTGTTCTATAGCACGATGGTTTCGGGGAGGAAATCGAGGGAGCCAGGGGAGCTGCAGTGTCGTCGAAGTTACTGCCAAGTCGTTGCTATTCGACTTTAAGCATACCGAAGATGATTCTAAACTCGAAGTTCCACCCTTGGCGCAATGAAACCATGATAGCAAAGTGGCATAAAACCTTGCGGCGGGACAGTTTGAGATACTACACGACACCTTCCAAACGGGCATGCCCGTGCCCATTTCATTGTTTTCTCAGGGCCGTCGGATCTCTTCTCTTACAGATGCATTATGCACAACCACCCGATGCAAAAATAAGCTAAAGGGTCAGATGGTTCAAAGCTAAAGCTCCCGAATCACATCTTCCGGGAGACAAAGTTCATCTGCTTGCTGGAGTTGGAGCTTCATGGAACAGACATGGTTGTGAGCCTTCGAGTATGAATGCTTGCATGCTTTGACAACTGTAGAACTGTTAAGTTACTAATCAAGTAGGTACACACTGCTCCGGTTCGAGCATCGGAAGGAGTTTTAATTCAAATCATGATGACATATATATGGTAGTACAAAACGAGCTATCGATCCCGTAGAACTGCAAAAGTATGATCTCCATTTGTATATTTTATATATACATGTTTCTTTGCAAAAGAAACAAGGCACCCACCAAGGATGGAATCTGTTAGCTTTCCACATGATCAGATCTCAGGCGTCATGCATCGAATCGAGGTCATAGTCCATCTCAATGAATTGCCCGCCCACAGAATGGAATCCGAGGGCTCTCATGGGATGAAAGGTCCACCATGATTCATGACATGCTGCTTCCCTGGCAGGCTGCAGAACCCTGGATTTTACATAATCCATATGCGTGTAATGGCAAAACATTCAACAGACGAAATAAAGGAAAGATGAAATGGAAAGCTACGCACAGATGGGGATGAGGGCAGCGAAGATTGATGAGGAAATGAGGAGGAGATGGGGAGCATGGAAGTAGTGGCAGTGCAGTGCAGTGCAGACTTGAGTGGTCCATTGCTTATGTATATAATGTTAAGAAGCTGAGCTGCAATATTTTGGACAACTCTTCGCGGCTCTCATTGATGAGGACAACTCTTTGCTCAGCAAACATTTACTCTCTCTCTCCCCAAGAGCTTGTAACCTCATGTGACACTGGTTACGTGGTTAAAAAAAAACTGTAAAAATGATTTTATTTTATTAGTTGTGTCATCACATAAACATTGGTGATACCATTAGATGCAAGACTTTCTCCCGAGTTATATTTGGGAATAAGATTCCGTTTAAGATACAGAAGGCAAGGCAGCACCCCTGGCTGTAAAGAAGGCAATTAATCCTCTCTTTGATTGCTCTACTCACCCTCCCCTGTTGTTTAAGGGCTTGCCAATTTTCATTCACCACAAACAATTTGTATGTTTGACAGCAATACGTTTCAAATCTCATCTCAGCGGGGGTAAAAATTCAAGACGTCAGAAGGCACAAGGTTGAAAGTCTTCCAGAATCAAGCGCAAATTGAATTCGAGGCAATGTACACACTGGAAAAATGGGTATTACGATCTTCAAAGGAGCACAAAGTTAAGAAGAAAAACTACCTTATGGAGAAGTGGCAGAGAGAAGGCTTGGTCAAGTATTCTTGCTCAGCAATGTCACCGTGTAAAGTGAGAACAGAGGGACAGATGCAGGGCCTTGCTCAATTCAAGCCCTTCAACTTGTGGAGGGCCAGCCCGTCCAAACCAGGTGAGAACTAGGTCCAGGCACCCGATCTTCGGGTTTTCTGGAGATTTATGCTCATTCATTTCTTGTATTCGGCCCTTGAAGGGGGACACAAAGAGGAGCAGTACGGTGTGAAATTTTCTGTATCTTGGAGATCTACTGTAAAAAAAAGATGTCATGGACTAGAGACATAGTCACATACAGTAACAGTGATTGGTAATACCATTTTGGCATGGATGTCTGCTCTCATTGTGGTGGCACCACATACTGGAAACTCCAATTGTTACAGGAGAAGCCATATCCTTGTATTGCTATCTTTGCTAATTGTATATCTTGTTTGGTCGAATCCGACGGTTACCCTCCTTTTCCCAAATAGTCCCAAATATTGTCCCATTGTTTGAACTCCAATCCATAAAATAAATCAACAAATTGCAGCAGAATGCCTCTCAAAGTTAGCACAATAGTATAGTTAAAAGCTCGGTTCCCTAATTGGACCATCTAACTTAGCCGAGAAACTTCAACAATAGCTGCTGCAAGATGCTGGTCTTGACTTTTATCAGTATTCCAGACGACACCAGTAGGCAGAGAAGATGCAAAGGCCTCAAATCAGCTCTGGTTCTGCGCCTGAAAAATACAGGCACAGAATTAGGCTGATGCCTTTGTTCCCATGAGTTGGTAAGCATAATTGTTGCTGCATGATAGAAGTAGGCAATGCAACTGAACAGTTATACACTGCCCAGTCTTGCAATTGCGAGACAATCAAACAGAACTTATCTTTTTTTTCCTCAAGAGGTGATTTCGAGAATCAACCAACTGAAAAATCCATAAGAGGTCATGACAAGGCAAATAGAACTTGAACATGTGTATTATTCCATATGATATCACATCACAAGGTTCTCTGAAGCCTCAGTCTTTAAGTAAGCAACATGTACAGCCGCATAAACTGATTCCTCCTTCAACGGAATAGTCAGGCCAAAGCCATATAAAAAGGCTGCAAGGTTTTCAAGATTCGAATATGCAAAATGACAAGTTAAAGCAACAGGAGGCCATATTAATAACTAAGGCCATGCAATGTGAAGGCCAGCTCAGTAGTGAGACGACCAATTTGCAGCACTCCCAACTCTAGGCATGCCGCTTGTCTCCTTCTTCGACTCAGAGTCCACTTTGAAGTTAGCTCCACATACTTGCCCCGAGCTGTCAACCCTTGGCACTGGCTTCAATTCATTGAGGGGGTGCTCATAACTCCTCAGCCCTCCAGAACTGGTAAAGAAGCATCCTGAGGTGACAGTACAATAGAAGAGCTTAGTCCAGCGCTCATCTTTTTCTCAATATAGAAACGGACTCAGGAATAGCCAACAAAATGATGTGTACTGAATAGCAACGTTTAAATCCTAACTTAAGGTTAAAAAATTGATTCCAGAGCAGTAACGTTTAAATCCTAATTTAAGGTTAAAAAATTGTTCCTCCCAACTGGTTTGAGTCAAATCAAACATTTTCGAGATCATCCATACTGGCATCTACATAATCCTCTCTTATTGAGGAATTTAACTTCGTAGCTTAAAATCCAATCATCCACCCAAAACCAGTCCAGAAAGAGGATTACCATCCCAAAAGACCAAACTAACTGACTATGGAAGCTCTGGATTGGATTACCTTTAGGAAATGGAGCAAAAGATTTCCCACAGCCCTTTTTCACGATCTCTGCATCATCAGCGACGACAAGATTGCCTTCAGAGTCGCTTCCCAATAGAAAGGAACACATCCATCAGCATCCTGTGTGTACAAACAAAGCAGATGAAGCCTCTACAAAAAGCTGCTGCTCTTTCTAATCAGGAAAGACCAATCAAGCTAGTCAAAGCATCCTATAAGGTAATTCTACTTACAACAGCCAGAAAAGTGGTCTTAGCAGAGCTGTCATAAAGGATGAACGCAAACTTCCCAGTCAGGTCTCTCACAACCTGATCAGCTGGGTAAGGACCACGGTCTCTTAGAGTCCTATAGGCCTCAATGACAATGATAACCTCGTTCGCCGTCTTGTTCAATCCATACTGCTGCTTAAGAAGAGCGACATTCTCGATGTGCCCTTGAAACAGGCAGAAGATGTCGTCCACGACTGCGAACAATCTGTGAGAAGACAAATTAAGGACAGATTACTGCTAAAGACAGCAAGATTGTCAGAGAAATACCTATAGAACAATACAGGCCAAGACAACAACGTACAACATTGATAGGATGCTAATAATGAAACAAAGATTTAACAAAAAGAAAAACAGGAGTCGAGTTGTCAATCATCGGCCACCAAATAATCAACTATCTTAGAAGCACTTTCTAGCACATCTACTGAGACTATCTAATTATTAATCAATTCACATGGATAAAGGATAAACCAAAAGTAGAAAGAAACAAAGCATCAAACCCAACATAAGAATCGTCGTAAGTAGTAAGAACATTATCTACCCACACAAACAGACTTGAACCCAGATCCATGCTTACACGATCTGCAGAAACTAGGAAGAACAGTCTCAAAGCAATTACAGAAATCTTCCATGTTTTTCAAGCCTGAAAGAAAGAGTACTGGAAAAATTGAGGAAAGGAAAAATGGACGGGCTTTTTCGGCCATCGACAGGAAAGTAAACCGGAAACGAGGCGATGATCAAGAACAGATCCAGAAACCAAAGCAGAGTTAAAGATACCTGGGGAGGAGCGGGTTCTGACGATCAAGAGAATAGGCCACGACGCCGGCGGAGCCGAGGTTTACGGTGACGGCGCCGGGGTGGACGGCAGCGAAGTGGTCGCTGACGCAGCCGTCCTTCAGGGCGGAAACCGTCCCGGAGTGCGGGCTCTGAAGCGCGTCTGGGGCCTCCGCCACGGATTTGTCGAACACGGCCAACATTCTCGTTCACTGGATGAATTGATCGGACTTCGGAAAAGTAGACACAGAGAGAGAGAGAGACAGAGAAGAAGAAAGAAATGGTTTCGGCAAGGCGGTACCTTTTTTCCTTTTCGCCAAGGGGCAAGGTGGTGCTTAATTATAAGGCTTCTGGTGAACTCTCCTTCTATTTGAGTTCCCCGAATTGCCCCTGCTACTCTCAACGAAACAAAGAGAGGTGGCGATCAGGTGGACCAACTGTGAGTGGACAGGCATGATGGGCAAATTGGGAAGGAATCTTTCATCTCTCCATTCTTTTTTAAATGAAGGAAAGGAGTTTGATACAATCCACGTAAAATTAAGAAATTTTAAATTTAATATTTATTGGTAAAATCTCTTATACGCTTACATTTTTATTTTTCTGTTATTTTTTAATATTATGTGTCTCTTTTAGGAAAGATTCTTATATAAATTTGACTTATCACATTATATGTAAACTAATATTTAATATATTATTATAAAATATTATATCACATTTTTATTAATTAATAATATTTATATTAAACATTATTAGTTAAAGCCACCAAATTAGTTACAAGGACACATGAATTCAAATTTTTTCGGTGTTATAAAACAAGATAATTTTTAAGTGAGTTCATAAATATTCTTAAATGAAAGTTTAACAGATGACTTGATGAACTTAATTAAATATTTACTAATTAAATCCACTAAATCATCAATAAGTTCTACTCATTTACGATTTCTTTCGCTTTATAACACCGAAAAAATTTTGAATTCCCGTGGCTCAGTCGTTGGACTCGACCGGCTATAACGGTAATTTCATCAGCCGACAGAGCCTCTGATTCTGAGCCGTTGGATACCACTACGAGCCCGAGCTTATCCAAACAGCCACCATGACGTGGCATCCAGGCATTAAACTCCCATAAGATAATAACATTATATAATAAATATGACTTGACTTCCACGGGGCATGCAATAATAGATGATTGATTATATAAAATAATCAAACGAACAAATGACAGACCGAGAAAGGCGCGTGGTCGGTAAACAATAAGATAGCAATGTTGACTTGTCCACCTTTCAATTACAACTTGATCCGTTACATCATCCTTATCACTGAGATTTTTCATTACCCTCCTCTTTTTTGTAAATTGTAATTACATTATCTCTATTAATTTGTGATATCATATGACAGTATCGGTATGGTATCAGAGTTGTGCCCCAGACTCTCTCCTAGGAAAGGCCGGCAGCAGTTCACATGGAGATGAGTGTGTTAGCCAAGATGGACAAGGCTTGGGAAGTCGTCTCATGACCCCCAAGTCGGAGAGGCACTAGAGCCCAGTCCAATATAACAAGTCCGACTTGTCCTCTCGAGCCCATTCGTCGACACAGCAAAACCATCCTCTGGACCCAATTTCATACAGCCCCACAAATTTAAATTCATATTTACAGAAAAATTCATCCAGTAATGGATTTTTACCATTTCCGACGCATGAAGTCTCTTACCATACTAGCATAATCATCGATTTACAAGAGTATACACTCATAGGGCGTGACCTCGCTACAGTAGTACAAGATTCTAAACCGATTCTCACCATGTGAGTCATGCGCCGCTCATATCCTCTCCTCTCTATCCATAGACTTCTGAGGACCTTCCGGAGATCCTCACGGGAGTCTCGAACATATCAAAAAGGATTTAAAAGGATTTGACCGTAGCATTCATGGTATCGAGCATGAGATGCGCACCCATGGCATGTCATGAATTCTTGAGATTTGGTGGAAGTGTCAAGGTTCTAGAACGTCCTAGTAGTCCATTGAATGTGGAGCATGACAACCTCGGCCAACCTCACAAGTGAAAACACAAGGACACTGTCGTGTTCCTTCCCGGGTGATTGAGATCGGGTCCACGTCTCCCTCTTCACTATGTGTGGACAAGTGAAACTCTTCAGCCCCACAAGGCTTCCCTCCGAGACGTGGAACCAAAATTGTCCACCAACCTTTCCCCCCACCCTTTAGACCCCTATAAATCCCCACCATCCCCACTCACTCTACTGCAGCACCATTAGCTTTAGACACATCTGAATAGTTTTC